>VXBI01008390.1:0-29328 GCA_013397375.1 Toxostoma redivivum | reverse complement strand
TTAATTCTCAGACTGGAGTTAAATGATCACTTTTTATTGAGCAGGTATCATGGATTCCCTTCACTCACCTCTTTCTCTCTGTCTGGGAAACTCTCTGAGGCTTTGTTTTCTCCACTCCACAGCAAAGGCAATTCAATTAAGACATCAAGCCAGCCTGAAACTGAGGTCTCTAAGGTGCACTGGAGACAATCTTCTAAGATGGCCAGTCCTGCAGAAATGAATGCCTTTCTTATTAATTCGGGAACACAATGGTTCCTCATGACCCTTTGGACCCTGCTTTTTATTGATCAAAATATGTAGGCATTTTTCCTTGGACAGATACTTGAAGATGAACACTGTTTCCTAAGGCTGGGTCGTTTTCATTGGGAAGATGATTCACACTGTAAATTAATACTCAAAATTTTAATTCACAAACTAAAGTACAATTAGATTTTGAGTTTTTTTACATTTAATATGAAATATGAACTATTTTTGTTTGTCCTATGGTCTATGTTAAAAGTTAAATTGAATGCTCTATTCAAAGTGATTTAATTTTTTTCTTTTTAATATTTACAAGTCTGGTCTCAGATACAGTATTGCTGATGAGTTTCTAGAGATTTCTGAAGTAATTCTTGCCCCATAAATAGAACTTTGACACCAAATTATAGAGAGTTCCAGTGATGTTAGTGCTAAATGAGATTTTATATTATATTTTGTTACAAAACAAAATATCCATACAGTTTCAGTAGTAATATATTATTTTTCACCAATTCATATTTTCTTTTTTTTTTAATGTTTGTGCTTGCTTGGTGCCTACCTTTGTCTGTGTTATTATTTATTTTATATTTATTGGGTAAAGTTTCAGGTTAAATGATGTAGCCACTGGTATTAACAAGGCAAGAGAAGAAAAATTAGGCTGTTCTTAGTCATGTTTGAAAAATATATATAAAATAACAGCAAAGAATGCAAATTTAACATATTTATATTTGGGAAGCTCTGAACTATTTGTGTTTTATAACACAAGACTACATTTAGCAGTACAACTGTGATTGTGTCAAGGTTCCATTCTTCATATTCCACCAAAGGTGATTGATGTACAGGCCTTTCATTTCCCATGTGGTCAATACACACTGACAACAATTCTTAGCTATTATTTTCTGAAGTTTTTGTCTGCTCTCTGCATATTCCCTGCCCTGCTACTCTTCCTTTCCTGGTGTCTGCTGCATCAGATTTCAGAAGATTTTCATATTAGGCCTGCAAATACTAAGCAGGAGTTCCCCTTAAGCAGTCGTTCTCCTTGGCCTTCTGTAACATTTCTGGTAGGACCAAAAGCAAGGAAAATTTCTGACATGACCAAATGTTAGTGAAAAGAAGCAACACATCTTTGTGTAATAAGTACATGTCCTATAGGACTCCCTTGAAGTGAGAGAATAGCCAGTTAATAAATCCATTTGTTTTGCTTCTAACATTGTTACAAAATGTTTTATATGCATATTGCCACGTGCAAACTGAGGTAAATGTTTAGAATGGATGAAGAGAAACATGCACATGAGGTAACATACACATAATTTTTCTTTCAAAGCATAGAAAAGATCCTAGAGGAAGGAAAGGTGTTTTCTATTAGCAATCCCATGCTTTGAAATATTTGAAGGTAAAACCCTGAAGCTGAAGTTGAGCAGTTCTTTGGCAGACCATCCCATTACTATGCACATATGTTGCTCAAAAGTTCAGAAAATGCAGTCTATGTGAAACACATACATTTTGCAGTTAAACAGACATATAGAAACATTTTGGATGAATTGCAGTGATCTGGAACTAAGTGCAAATATTGCACAAAATCAGAATTAATCCCAACCAATATCTACCCACACTTAGTCTTACAATGTATTGCACCTGGTTTTGAATAGGACACGTAGAAAAATGAGATCTCTTTCGTTTGCTATTTTATGATTCTTTAATTTGAAGACTGATCAATTTTCCAGCTCTCAGATTAAACTGTAACTTTTCACAGATTTTAAAAAGGCTAAACAAAACCTTAAACTGGTGCTTAGTGCTTCCTTTTTTCCCCATATTTTGGTTAATGCTTGTGTCTATAATGTAGTGATGGGAGGAGTTATCATAAATCTCCCCCCACCCTCCTTTTCAAGTTGATTCACAATTTATGTTCATTTGCTTCTAATGAGATGATTAGAGTGGAATCAGATCAGATTTAATCTGCAGTTAAACTGTGAAGTTATTTTTCCCCCACAATGAGGTTGTAAAACTATCATCAAGCTTAAACTATTATGTGTGATTTTTTACTTTTTTTCTTTTTTTTTTTAAACTTCAATATTTCACAATTGCAAAACAAGCCATCTATTTGAACATGGTAAATGCTGACATCTGGTTTGCAGCTTCTTCTAAACTACATTAAGTTGAACTAGAACTCTATTAATATGCTGTTCAGAGATACATTCAAATATGAGTTGAAATTCTTGGAGTTTCTCTTGAAACATTGTTTGCTGAAATTTCACAGAGCTCCCAGATTTGGCAATGGAACACCTTTTTCAATGTTAGATATAAATTAATTTTTTATAATCCTGCCAAGATCACTGGAAGTCATGGTCCTTTTGTGTCTGGTAGCTGGCAAGTTTTTGCTGGCATTAGGTCCCTTTTTGTGGATGCATAACATGTCAAATTTTACATGTTTGTGCCTCTCCATTTATTAAATTTGGATTAGTCACACGCTTAGGTCAAGTACTTTCTTGCAAGGGCCCCACTACTGATCATTTATTGTTTCTGTTTTCTCTGTACTATCCAAAGAGGTCATGCCAGGCTTGCACAGAGTCACTGCAGCTCTTCCTGACTGTGAAACAGAGCAGATATAGCTCCCTGATTTGACATCACTTTACCAATGATATCAAATGGTGAAGGTTTTTGCCTTCAGAACTAGTCTTTCATCCATAGCTTGCTAATAGAATAGCCAAGAACCATTGCAGTAGTAATACACGTGCACACAAACTGTTGTTAAAGTCTGTGTGAGCTGCAGGAAATCATGAGTCTCCCACACTTTGTGGACACAGGTTATTATAGCTAAAAGTCCATGAAGGGAGGGTGTATATCAAAAAACAGAACTGTTTCAAAGCAAGGGACACATTGTCCCATCATTCTAAAGTGAGCCTTGCACTCACAGCATGACACACTAATAGCTTTAAAAGCACAATGACTATATTGTTCAGGTGACTCATAAAACTTGGCCATCAAACCACAATCACTGGAGTCCATGTGAATCCTCCATAGTGTAAAATGCCTGTCTATGAATCCTTGCCAGAAGAACTGATTGCAAGGTCATAGCCTTAGAAATCAAGGTCTTCCCAAACCAATGTCTAATCAAATAGCCCAAAATAACTATATTTAATTCTGTCCTTTTTTGCAGCATTTCTATCTTATTATATTTAGAAGAATATAGAACTTCTATACTGTACAACCTGCTTATCTATAGCTTAGCCAGTGAAATATTATTAGTGTTCATATCTATAACTTTTATTGTTTTATCTTTGACAAACTCTGAAATAGTACACTAGTGGTATTTTTAAAAATTAGCCTTCTGCTTTTAAAGACCACTCATCATTTTTATCTACCATTGTTCTGGAAATGTCACATTGATTTTATCCTCTTTGCAAAAAATGGTAACATCCAAAAAAACTCTCCCAAATAATAGTCTGACACTTCAAAATCAGCTGCCACTCTTGGATAGAACAAAAATAAATAAAAGAACCATTTTCTTGAAGGACAGGGGAGAGAAAAAAAAGAGCATAAGTATGAGAAAGAAGAAGATCTTTATCTCTTGCTGACAGTACAGACAGTAACCAAAATAGCAGGAATCATAGCTAGTTCTTCCTGTCCCAGCAGTGTATACAAATAATAATCATGTTGCTGATCAATGAAAATGCTTCCAAACATGTCTTAAGAATATTAGTTAAATTAAGTATGAGCTAATACACTGAAAAAGAAAGTAGGAAGAAAGATAAAAAATGTAGTCTGCATTTCCCCTCTCCCAGCCCCAACAATGTGATCAAGTAACAGAGACCTTAAACTGAAATTCTGGTCTTGCCACATCATGCAGGGATTTGGCCAATGACCTCCCCATCCTCAGCAGTAATATACAATGAAAGGAGGGGTGTGTTGTACCCCTGGTGAAGACAGGGCTGGACCAAGCAGCTCTCCAGAGTCTGGGTTTGTCCCAAGATGAGCTCCTCCCAACTGAAATTCTTGTAAGATTAATTTTGTTGGCATTGAATGGTGGATCAAGCTACTTGTATTCACATCCAGGTGGGCAGAGGAACAGGGAAATTGGTGGATAGGGCCCGAAAATAAACAGGTAGAAAAAGAGTGGGGTGTTCAGATCTGTACAGGTGATAATGATAGATATGTCTAAAGGGTTTCAAAATTTAAGAAGCCAGAGGCAAGTTAGGAAGAAAATTCCTTAATAAATGCTCTCTGAGGCCACATGGAATTAATGGAATTGTTTGGTGATATTTATTTGTCTTCACAACCATTTATTTAGGATTATCTATGTTTGGTTGGTTGGTTGGTTTTGGTTTTTGCTTTTTTTTTTTTTAATTTGAATATTTAAAAAAGAATTATTATGTCAATTTAGAGAATAGTCCATTTAGCTTCTATTCTTCTGCAAGGGCCTTTAAAAAAACCTTCTCCATCATGATAAACACTGCTCTGTTATTTCCTCTAGAACTGGATTTAGAGCTAGATTTAGCATTGGCTTCTGTCTTGCCATGACTATCTACACAATTGCAAAGAAATCATACAAACATGTCCTGAATCTCTGCTTCACCAGTTCCAATGAAAAATGTTTTTCAGTGGGCTCATGCCTTCAAGATGATTGAGTTTGGAAATTAAATTAGAATGAATCTTCTGCTCATATGCTATCATCAAGTGCCTTCAAGTCCTATCTCCTTCCCCAAGGCATGAAAAGTCTTCCCTTTGTTCCCAACAGAACCCAACCACAATTTTCTTCAATGTCTTCTTGTCCACTCACATTATAGCACAGCATTCACCATGAAAATTTGTCCCTTCAGCAAGAGAATATAATTTGTCCATATCAGTTTGCTCACAAATAGTCCCTAATTGCCTTCTGCTTGTTGATCAACAAGGTTAAGAGCAGCATTAGTTTATTTGATTTTATAAATCAAAGGTCCAAACCCTTTTTTGGGGAGAAGAGGAAGATGAAACAGTTAAACATGCAGACAATATGATCAAATCTGCTTTCTTTTTTTAGTAAACTTGGGAATAGTTTCCACTCCAACATAAATATGATTTCAATTTAGCATTTCATCCTTACTCAGCAAAGCATGTTAACACCCTCTAAATTTTAAGCAAGTGCTTAAATCCTATTCCAGTGGCACTTAATCAGGCACTAAAGTTAAGTGTGTGTTTAAATGCTTTGATGACTTGAAGCCTAAACAATGAGCAAAGTAATGACTTACTGAGATTTCACTGTGCCAGGAAATAATGCTTATTGAAGAAAGGACACTATGATACACCTCAAGCCATTTCATGGTGAAAGAAAGGGCTTTAGATTGCTTGCATGGTTTTCTACAGTCTTTCACCTTCATTAAAACAAAATAACACAAAAGAAAGGAAAAATATCCTTGAGAAATATTCAGAGCTATAAATAAATAATGAGGCATACAGTATTTCAATCTATAATCACAGTTTATGAAGGTAGTGGAGACTGGTGGAAATGTGTTCATCTGTCTTGTACATGAACGATAAGGCCATGTCATGAACAATGAGCCTATAAAACAGGATCATAACAGCAAAAAAGCTTTAATGTACATATTATTAAGATTGGGATATAACAGTGTAAGGCTTTTTTTTTTTTTTTTTTTTCCTTAAATTGAACACTCCATGTATAACAAAGAGATGTTTTATCTCCTTCCCCACTGATGGAGTGAGTTTGTAAGTGTTCTTATGTGGAAAGACTATTTGGGGAAGTATTTGGAAGTAATAGAAATGGCTGTGCCTCTTCTACAATTCAGTAGTGAAACAGTTAATTTTAAAATTCAAATATATTTTATATTCATGAGAAAACACCTGTATAGGGCATACTTGTATCTGCAGGACAGGAACGCCTTGACTGATTTAGTATCAATCCTTACATTATAGCTTGAGGATATTGAAGAAACAAACATATTATATTGTTCAAAATGAGAATTTCAAAAGTACTGAATAAAGGATAAGAACACTTATAAAACAGAACATAAACATTCAGGTTCAGTGCATAAGCTAGTCAGCAACTGGAAAGCTTAGAATGAGTTCATGTTGTTTGACTGTTCCATGAACCCTTACCACAGAATATCTTGCTCTCCTGAAACTAACAGTAATCAACACAGATCACTGTAAACCATTAGAGAGAGATCTGTGAAATGGGGATAACAATATGCTATTTCCCAAACTACTTGTTGTCTTCAGGAGCACCAAAATAATACACAACAGTCCAATTTGAACAGCTTGTCAATTTTGCTATAGATGTGTGTAATGCTCCCTGCATTCCTGTGAGAAAATGGAGATTATCTGCATTATAACATACATCATATTATTCTTCCATTCTCCCAGGAAGGATGTGAAGTACAACCAATTTTGAACTGGGCCCAGTCAGAGTTCAAATAATCATCTCAATAAATTGACTTAAAAAGTTTCACGCCAGCATTTAATTTAAAAATAAAAAAAATAAAAAAAGAAAAGAAACAAGTAAACATGCTAACAGAAGAAATCCTGTTATGGAGAAGATTACTGAGGCAGAGACTGTCTCTTCCTTTAGTTTTATATTGCACTCACAAGAAGAGAGGTCCTATATTTGAGGCTAGCAGATGTTACTGTAATAATTAACATTAAAAAATTAGGAGCATCTGAAACCATCAGGAATCATGTCTGTATGCTTTTTCCCTTCATACATTACTGATATTCATAGGGGAAGCAAATGAAGCTTAAGAACTATCAGGTTCCTTCTTGAATATCTCACGGAGGCTCGAACTTCATAGAGGAATTATCTTAATCATATCATCAAAGGAAAGGGCTTGAAATATGATCTCAGATGAAAACTCTGATGAAGAGAAGTATAGCATAAATTTCTCAGCACTCAAGCCTTAGAAATTACAGCCATGACTCCATATCTCAGGCTCTGTAAGGAATAATAATTACTATTTGGCAATTTATCAAGGTGAGGGTTCCACTGGAGGGAACATCGTATTCAATTTGGGAGCTGAAATTACAGAACTAGTGAGATATTAAATAGCAGCACAAAGCAGGATGTGTAGACAAGGAAAGTGATGAAACAAATCTGAAGTAAAGGTGAAGAACTCAGAATGAGTTATCAAGATAACCTCCTTGTTTTCCAGTTATTATCTTTAGATTTTTCAGTAGAAAAGTCTTTCTGGCATGCCAAGCCAGCTCAGCAACTAGTGTCAGAAGCACTACGAGAAGACAGAACCTGGAAATATACAGGTACTTCTCTTTCTAGACTGACACATGAATTTTTTGAGTATACTTAGAATCCTAGAATCATAGCATGTCCTGAGTTCAAAGGGACCCACTACAAATACTGGATCCAAATCCTCGTCCTGCACAGGAATATCTGCTGAATTAGTCTCGAGCTTTCTCTTGGCTATATTTTACAAAAATATTTAATTAAGCATTTGAAGAGACTTGTAAGTTAACTATCTGTAGAGTCAAAATTAAATATGGGAATAAGAACACATTTGTCTTTCACAAGCAGCTGGGGTAATTATTTTAGAAAATTATTTTTCCTTGCTTAACACACAGGATCTTCCTGCTTCATGGAAATTGTGACGAGTGTTCAGATAACTTAGATTCCCTTACATCTCCTACTTCAGCTGTTATTTCCAAGAGAGAGACAATATATATATGTGGCCTGTAACCCAAAGAACCTCTCCTCTGACAGACAAATTTTGTGCAAATTCATTATTTTAGTTTTAAGGATAAGGTATCAGTACTTTTAGGAATTTATAGGGAATCTGAGAAGTCCCTGAGGACCCTTATTAAAATGAATGTGGAATTAGTAGCAGATTTGACTGGATGACCCACTGGAGTCTCTTCCAACCTAAATTGTTCCATGATTCAGGCTGCCCAAGGAAGTGGCAGAGTGATCATTCTCAGAGGTATTTAGCAGGCAAGGTGGTATGACTTAACCTAATTCTTAGGTTAAGGATTGGTCTCCATGTTCTTAGAGAGTTCTTCCAGCCTAAAAGATTCTGCGTTTCCATGATTCTATGATTTGGTCTGCTCTAGATACCTACATTAGGATATGGGCACTCACATATAGAAATTTGCTGAATACAGAACCACAGAATCAAAGGATGGTTTTGATTGGGTGGGATTACTGGAAGTCTTCTGCTCCACCCTCCCTTGTTGTGCCCTGCTCAGCCACTCAGATCTTCATTGCTTAGGGAGCTGTCATACAGTGCCTCCACAGGAGTGCAACAATCTATTTGGATATGCTAGACCACTGCTTATATGAACATAAAGAACATACAAGCATGCATGTTCCACAATTTGAAGAATTTTATGTGTTGCCTCTTTCACTGTAGGTTGATTAAGGCAGGGGGTGTCTTTACTGTGGCCAGCAACTTGAGGTTTCAGTGGTACAAGTACATTGTGGAAGACTTGTGTTAACTAAGTTAATTATCAATTAAAGAGATTTGAATAGTATACTAAATGTGTGACATTGGATTTTCTAGGCAAGAATGCCTAAATCTTGGTAGCTGAACCAGAGGCAGAACTGACACAGTGAATTTATCTTTGTGTTAATGCATTTAGTTCACAAATTTCCTGTGTATTTGCTTAGTCTCAAGGATATTCAATACAATTCCCAGACTGATACATGAATTACTGCAAAAATGTTTAGGCAGTGTCATGCTTTATGAACCAGACCCCTGGGCTGTTCAGTATGGGTTAAACCAAGGACAGACTGTTTTTCATGACAAAGATATTAAGCTATCTATATGAACCCCTGACCATCAAATTACTCACTGTTTGTCATACCATTTTTAATTTACATGGTACAAGGGGCTTAAATGTCAGCATATCTGTTATAACTTAGACTCCAGTGTCTTTAATTAATGTTTCATGTTCATGTTATGGTTATTTAGAATTTGCTGAAAACCCAAGAGTCATAAATTTCTTTTACAGGTCTTTGTGGTATGAACTTTAACAAAACAGCTATAAAGAGGTAATAGGAATGAACAGTACATCACATAAAGCACAACAAAGAAGGAAAAAGGTGGGAATAAACTCCAGGCAGATTAAAAAATTTCATCTTTTTTAGATTGGCATTTATGATAATTTTGTTATTTCTTCAGATGCAGGGACATGGAAGGCGAATAAGGAAACTGTGAATAAAAAATTTCATAGTTTTTGGGTGTTGCTTTTTTTTTCTTTTTCTCTTTTCACAATAGGATTAAATTAATATATTTTACAAACATTTAACTAACTGAAGCTGAAAGGAGTCCATCAATTTGCATGCAATATTCCTGTCTCAATTAACCTGGTGTTCTTCATGAGTGCTTAGACTCCTTTGGTCACAGAACCATTAATGTGAATTTGGTATTGCACCTGATGGTGAGGATGGGGAAATTCACTCTTGATCATCACCCATGAATGTGAAATCACACTGCAGAGTTAGAACAAACTTGGGAATATGAAAAAGTCAATGAAACAATATGAAAGAGAGTAGAGGACACTCTTAGCTCCCAAATGTGGACATTTTAGTGACATAGGTAAAGACCACATCTTGTTTTCTTCTGGATCACTCTGGTAATTGGTAAAGTTTAAGTGGGAAACTGTAGTAAGGAATACGCTTATGTTAATGTAAAGGAAGGTATAAATGGAATTAAGAATATGAAATAGCTGTTATGAAGAGCATACATGGAGTAAATTAAAAAACACTACAGTATGACTAAGAAATTTGTTATAAAATATGTAACAGATTGGAATTGAGGCTGATATATTTTCATATGAATGAGGAAGATGCCTTTTTGTCAAGTTTTCTTCTAACACACAAGCCAGACATGGATTTATGTTTGCAAAAAATGGAGAGGCTTGTATCTTCAATTAAACAGCAGAGTGGCTCTGCTAAAGGCTAAAACCAGCCTTTTTTTCAAGAGTGTAAGTCTCACAATAAATGTGTTTGTACATGTGTATAAATACAGAGATATTACAGAGATATTACAGAAGTAAATTGAGTTATGTATTTGTCAAAATTATATATGAACTTTAAAAATCCCTAAGTTGCCTTAAAAATAAAGTGAAGAAATGGTGTGCTACCTCAGATCAATCTTTGGTAAATTTTGTGGGAAGGAGCTGAAATAAAAGAACAGACTGAAAAAAAAGAAGATATTCTGGCTATACAGGGTCTTTATCTATCAACATGGTTGTGACATCACAATGTCTTCAGGAGTATCCAGAATACACAAAGCCATTTGAAGAACGAGGAGCACTGCCCTCTTCTTACCATCTCTGTTCATCCTCACAAAGGCTGAGAAACCATAGTTATCCTACTTTGCATGCTTAACTGCAAATACAGATACGTGTGAAATATTGCAGTTGTGAAAAAAGGATGTTTTGTGGCTTCCATGCTAGAAATAAAAAATTCTTGTCATAATGATGCAGTCTAGTAGGATAAAACACAACTGTTAAGAAAACTCTCCAAGCTTATGATTTGTTCTGCAGAAAATTGACAAGCAGAAATCTGAATTCAAGAGGAGATTGGCTTCTTGCTCTCCCTAGATCTGGGAAGGGGACTGACCACTGGTGTTGCAGATTTTACTTGGATCTGATACTGAGTTCTGACCTTGGTAAGCAAACTTGTAGGCTATAGTCAGATCCATATCACTGTTATTTTCAAATTCATACATTGTTTTCCTGTACACTGGGACCAGCATGACCAGTTGCACAACCCAGAGTGCTGTAGCTCTGCACAGAAGTGACTTGCTTGCTGGGGCTTGGTGTCTCTCAGCTGAAGGGATTTCCTTCATTTACCAGGATTTTGGGAACAGTTTATTTATTTATTTATTTATTTGCTGGCTCAAATCCTGCTGTGGATTCTTTTTGTCAACCTAGCAAATATTTTGGTCAAGTTTGAGTCAGTGACAAATGAGATCATTTAGCTATCTCTTCTCCTGTTCTAGTAAACTACAAAAGCATCCAGCTTTCCTTCTGTTGTCTTCTCTGCCAACAGTTTCCACTAATTTCCCATTTCCTACACTCAGCTTGACAAAACCCTCAGTGTTCCTGTTAACCATATTTCTTCATTGTAACAAACTTAAATATTCTCCTGACTCCTTGGATGAAGAGACTGTTGTGATGGAGTATTCATTTACAAGACTGAGTGCTCAGTAGTGGGACCCATAGCCTGGTCAAAATTTGGGGAGTGGAGGAGAAAGGGGGAAATGAGAAAAATCTAAATCAAGAGAGTGGCTGGTGAGGAAAGAGATACCATTTAGAATCAATATAAAACCCCACTCTCTCTCCCCAACAACTGAAATTCCAATCTTGATATAAGTAGAAGGGGGGTGAGGGGGGAGAAGAAAAATAAAAGAAGAATAAAGGATTTCTTTTATTCTCTTCAGAATACTTCGATACCAAAGCATTTTCAGAGACTGTTACCATGCCTCAAGGGATTGAAAATGCCTTCTGTCATCATTCCCATCCATTGAAATGTGCATTAGACACTACAGAGAGAAAACTGGGGCAAGGCAAAAATGAAACAAACCAAAACCAAAGCAAAGCCCATCAAAGAAAGGGCTCGTATTTTTGTGGAGTTCAAAGGAATGGTGTGTCCCTAAAACAAACCAATTTTCTCTCCATACATACATCACACACACACTTGAACACACACACTCACACAGGCTTCTGGTCTCGTTGTAGGCATCCACTTTCTGAATAACCATTTCTGTAAGTAAACAAGCTGCTCCGACTGCAGCATAAAATGAGCTTAATAACAACTGAGATCAAAATGAGCCAAGATAGTAGGGGATAATAGTGGGGGATCATTCCTAAGACTGTTTGCCCCTGAAGGGAGAATTATTATTATGACCTTGTACCACCGAGCGGGCATGTGCTCCTAGCTGGATCAAATGTAGGCCTTGGCAAAGCTCTCTGCCTGGGAATGTGGTTGCAGTATCTAGTTTTTAACACTACTGGAAGTGTTGCTATGGGCACTGAGGCACAGGAGCCAAATACAGGGGAAGGGAAATAATGAAAAATGCTGATTAGGAGCTCAGAGAAAGGAATGGAACATTTGTGCTCAACAATAAAATGTAATGCTCCGTTAATCTGTTTCTTGGCTGTCTGTACTCCATAGGATTTTTAACATACTTTTTGTATATTACTATATAGTTTATTTAATACACTTTTACTCTATGGGATATTTAATATCCTCCTTTATTCCCTGTTAAGCTACCTAGACATAGCCTTGTCAAAAAAAAAAAAACACAATCTTTTCCAACACAGCTAGATTGAGTCTAGTGTGCGCTCATGTTCTAGGAAATATAAAACAAACTCCCATGCTGATTGCTTAGAAGAACAGATATTAATTAGCGCTCCTAGACGTGCTACAGACCAAAGAAAATGCTTCCTTCCATGAGAGCTTCCTTTTACTTATCCACCCTAGTATGGTTTACTCTTTTCCCACTGATAATGAAAGTTCATACCTATGTAATTTTCTCCGTGACATCCAATGCACCATCACGACAAACAAGCAAACAAAGACGAAGCTTTGTGGTTGCCAACACTTTCTCTTTAGCCAGTTGTGTCATTGGGGCATCATTTCTCATTCCCAAATTTTCTGTACTTAAAAAAAGAGCCATATTGACATGAAATTTTGACAAACCTATAGCTGATCAAAGAGAAAGAATCTCTTGAAGTTGGATATCTTCTTTTTAATTAAAAGTAGTATGCACTTGTACATCATACTACAGTGCCGCTATCTTAGAACCACATAGGATCCTAGAACAGGTTGGGTTGACTTGGGTTGTAATAAAAGGATCCCTAAAGGTCATATAAATCCAAGCCTCTGTCTTGAGCAGGAACACCTTCCACTATCCCAGGTTGCTCCAAGTCCAGGCCAACCCAGCCTTGACAGTTTCCATGGATGTGGCAGCCACAGCTTCTCTGGAAAACCTGTGTCTGAGCCTTACTACCCTCATTGTAAATAATTTCATTTTAATACACAATTTTACCTTACACTCTGTCAGTTGAAGATATCCCCCTTTGTCCTGTCACTCTAGGTCCTTGTCCAAAGTCCCTCTCCAGCTCTCTTGGATCCCCTTTAGGCACTGGAGAGGTGTCTGATACCTCTCTGAAGCCTTCACCAGCTGAACACCCCTCCACCCTCAGCCTGCCTCCATAGCAGAGGTGCTCCAGCCCTCTGACCATCTTTGTGACCTTCTCTGGACTTAGTTCCACATCCCTCTTATGTTAGGGTCCCAAGAGCTGGATTCAGCACCTGCGGATGTGGTCTCACAAAACCAAAGGAAAAGGGAGATTCAGCTCCAGTGACCTGGAAATTTTTAAGCTGTGACAGAGTAAACTTGGTGTCTCTAAGTTTTCCTTTTTCCCAGAATACTTGGCTTGCTGGCCTTCTGTGATCAGTCCTAACCATTAATCTATAAAAACACAGGGTTAAAAATAAATAGGATGTTTTTTCTTATCAAACATATCTCAAGCTAGAGTACAGTGATAACATAGCAAGATCACCCAAGCTGGGTGTCTGCCCAGAAATTATAAATAACTAGAATATTATTACTTATTTTTTATAAATATACACTCTCATCCACCATTGTACATATGCACACACATATATAAAATGAAAACACAACATGGTAAGCTTTCTAAATTTACTAAAGTAAATGGACAAAGTTCTTATTCTAGCTTCTACAAAATATACAGAGTGAGTTATCAGTAAACAAGTAAAAAGTAGTGAGAACAGATGGTTTCACCCCTATTTATGCTACTAGGAATGGAAGGAACTTCTTGTTCAGTAAGGTTTCATATTAAATTAGGCAATCTTGGAAAGTTAGATGTGAGACAGTGTTGGGTAAAATTGTCCTGATTTTTCCTCTACTTGACATTTTTTATCATAACCTGCTGAACTTAATAGGACCAGATATCCATTAACCTACAGCCCTGTGAATTTCTCCTACTTTTCCTGAGCTGAGGACCTGGTCCAGCAGCATTTTTTACCTGCATAAATTATATGGGAAAAAATATATGGGAAAAAAAATTTCTCTTAAATTACACCAGAATCATACCTTTGGAATTAAAAAATAGGGAAAGGCAAATCAGAAGAAGCAGGTGGAGGACGAAGAACCCGGGAAAAGGCAGACAGAAGGAAATCTCATTCATTGTTCTGAGCAGATGCATGCATGTGGGAACTGAAGTAATACCCTGTTTAGCTAATCTGGTTTTGGAAACATGCAATGCTGTAGATTAGGCACGAAGACAGAGCCTGATACTTTTCCAAAGGAGCAGGATTGTTTTAGCTGTTCAGCATGCATAGGGCCATACTGGGAACACTCAAACCCTTTTCCTCCCCAAATGCTTAGCCAGCCTCCCTCTACACCCCCCATCACCAGTGAAGTGGGAGAGGGGAAGGAAGTGGGGAAGGCAATGCTGTTTGATGTCACACTGAGGTGGTGCTGATCTAATCTCCTTACTCAGAGCTCTTGGTTTGATTTAGGATAGCAGTTGTTAAGAGCAGAAGGAGCTGCTGGCACAAATGGCAGCCCTCTCAGCCAGCCACACTTTCCAACTGTCCTGAATATTTAAAAAAAAATAAAAAAAATAAAGGAGACGGGGAAGAGAGGCTGAGAAAGAGAGAGACTCAAAGAACAAGAGAACAAGCCTAGAAAGAACAGTGGCTGCAGCTCACTCGGAGGAATTCCATTAAATGAATTCATCCGTCATCTTGCCTTTTATTGATGAGTGGCATTGCTTGGCGGCAAGTGACATGGCAGAACAAATGGCATCGGAGCCCTGGCTTCCTCTGCACTGCACACAGAGACACACAGGCCCCAAAACAATGAGTCATTACTTATTACATCCATTATTAACTCAGCTCAGGCTCATTAGGCATGGAAATTGAGGAGGAAAAAGGGAGAAAAAAAGACCAAACCAGGAGCTAACTAGCATCAAGTACCCACAGATTTAGGAAAAGAGTGTGGTGGGAGGGGGAGGGAGATGGGCAGTTAAAATCTGCTACTCAACATTTGTGACATTATTAAATCCTGAGGGTGGTGGGTAGTTGATCATATGTTTTCCTTTTTCTGACATGATTGCATTGAGGACTGTGCTTTAAAAAAAGAAGGCCAAAATAACAGGAATGTGAGAACTACATCATTAACTACTGCAAGACCTTCAGAATAAAGTTTGTCAAGAATGATATGGTTTTATTAGAGGAATCTCAGGTGGACACAATAAAAGAAAAAAAGAAAACAAAAAAGAAAACAAAGACAAATGGAGCTACTAGAATAGCCAATCAAGTCAAATGCAAGAATTTTTTTGGTGAGGAGGGTGAAATGGAATTCCTGTGTGTCTTCCTGACTGTGCCATTGGATTCATTTCACTGAAGGTTGGTTTTCTGATAGTTAGACACCTAGCCTAAACAAGTGCCATGTATAAATTTCCTTTTTAGTCCAGAGAGAGCAATAATTTTGTTACTGGATGACTTGTCCAATCTTTAAAAAAAAGGAATATAAAACAGCTAAAATTAACTGCCATGTGGAGTTATTGATATCTCTCTTTTTGCTTTCAAGGAAGCCTAGATGGCCAGTTTTGATGCAGCATATAATTGATAGCCAGCTAAAGTTAAATGAGATGAGTTGGACTGTTGCTATATTAGCTCATGTCTGATTATGATGACAACTGTTTTCTGGATTGATATGTAAACAAGTTTGTTGTTTTTTTTTTTTTCCCACTTCTTTGAGTACTCAGGACTAGAAAGAAAACTTTAAATGTTTCCATTCACATTTGAATAAATAAATAAATAAATAGATAAAACCATTCAGGAAAAAAAAATATTATGCGAGCCAAAGGAGGACCAGTAAAATACACATAGAACTAAAATGGGATTGAGTGCATCTGAAAAAAACAAGAGGTATATGGACCCATTCAAATAAAATGAGACAGCAGTAAAACAATTCCAGTAAAAGTAAGAGGTATCTGAATTGTTTTAGTCACCCATTCAGGTAAAAGGAAAATTATTCCAAATATGTGTACCAGGTTCAATCTGACTCAAGTTTCAAACTCAACTCCTTAAATTTATTTATTTTTGTTGGATAGATTTCACCTTTTCTTTGTCAGTCCCCTTTGGCTTAAGGATGAGATAAAAGAAAAGAGATTGCTGAAGTATTTAGAAAGACCATTCATATTTCAAAGATTAGCCAAAGTCAGGAGAGAGGTCTTGAAAATTCTCAGGGGAGTCCTGCCAACCTGTAAAGCAAATGGAGACTGATGGCAGTGCAGGTGGTCCTCACCTCTAAGCACAGACATACAGGTGGACTTTGAAACTTCTATATTACCTCCTTAAATTATTTGGCACAAGACAGAATTTAAGATTCACATTGTGAATGCAACTAAAGGGAATTAGATTAGTACTTGGAGTAAGTAGCTTTATTTTCAATACAATGAGCAGAAATAGTTAATTGCTCGGATTTCTGAAGCAAGATATAACCAAACTGGCTGGTTTCTTTTGCTGCACCAAAAAACTTGTTAAATATTACCTCTTGTAACTCCTGGCTTATACCTGCTGTAACAGGAGGTGGATAGCTTAAGTTCTTGCACATTTATCTCCTCTAGAGCTTTGCTGGGAACAGGCAGTAGAGGGGAGTAGAGCAAGATTCCTTCCAAGTTCATCTTGGCAAGAGCATGTATATTAAAGGATGTTCTTCTGCTAATTAATTCTGAAAAGAAGCACGGAAGTTAGTTGTGGTGCTTGACAGCTGCCCTAAATATCTTAGTGTCGAGGTTGGTTAGCACATGCCACTGATCAGATTCTTTCAGCTCAGATGCATAAGCTGCAGTTATTTTGAGCAAGAGTTAACAGCACTCGGGAAAAAAAATAAACAAATACAAAAACAAAGGTCCTTCTTAATATGGCAATTCAGCTGATGTTTCCTGTATTCTTTCCATAACTCTATAGAGGCAGTTTACAAGCTTTCAGTGTTATTTTAAAAATTTATTTTATTAAACAGAATGGAAAGCATCTCACCCGTTTTCATCTCTTGTTCTTCCTGTTTCAATGTTTTCTGCTCCCTATGAAAAATAAGTTAAATTATGGAAAGTATAAGAAATCAAAGTTTCAGGGATAAAAGATATGTCATTATTAATCCTGTGTCATTATGATGGGTTTCATTCACACACACAAGAAATAAATGATTCTTATATCAATAAATATTTTAAATAACTACCTGTAATATATCTGTGTACTGTAATAATAAATTTTACTTTTAATCTAAGAAAGCACCATTTCTTAGAAATATTTTTTCAGAGAAGAGATAAGAAAGGAAGGAGGTTAATTACACCAAATAATACCTACATGTTATTGTGGCCAAATGTCCCCATTTATTCTACTGTTTGAAGTTCAGAAAGGAAAATATACAAGTCATACCCTGGGCTTTTGATTTTGTGGCAAACATAAGAGTATACAAAATTAACTTTAGCATGTAGGTGATGTGTTAAGAAAGCAAGAAAAAAATATGTATTCACATGGTTTATTTTTCTTCAATTAATTTTGAGGCATCTGTTTTGAACATTAGAAAGCATTCTCTTTGTAAATATATAGCCATTAAAAAGAAAAATCATGGGTAGTCTTGGCAAGGTATCTACCTTACCAAAATCTATGAGACTTGCATGAGTTCATTTAGAAGCTCAGGAGCTGCAGATCTCTCCAATTGAACGAGTTTCTCTAGATGCTCAGGCAATATCTCTGACACTACTCTCATTTGCCACCTCTGGAACCTACTGTGGGAAATCATTGCTCATAACTTGCAGCACCACAGCACAATCCACAGGAGCCTTATGTGGTTGCTTTGGATGATCATCCTCTCCTGTTCAGAGCACTTTGAGGATGCAGTCTTGCAATGAGCTTTAATTATTCATCAGCTTTTCCTTCAGCTGAGCCCGTTCCAGGGCCAGGCCTAAGGGGAATCACTGCACCTTGTGTGAAGTGTCTGCAGAGCAGAAATGTAAGGAAGTCCATACTTCAGTCTCTCTTTCCATTAATAAAGAGAAATAGGAATACTTAGGGCACAATTCAATGGCCCGTTTTTTTGACTCGCACCTTAGGATTAGATGAATTGTTCCTTAAACGCGCTTAATTCTCCATCGATTACAGGGACTCCAGTGACTGCCTCAGATGTCAACAGCCACGTTTGGGCAGATGAATCTCACCCAGGAGGTTTACATTTTATTTAATGGCTTTGCATTAAGGAACCAGAGACAAGGCACGTGAGAGAAGCGCCAGCAAGGAAATATCATCCCTCCCCCGCTGGCGGTGCGGTGATGTTTTCTGGTAATGTTTTGCGACTGTTTGTTCCTTGCTTCCCTCTTTGCAGTGTCTGCAGCAGTGAGAGGGCTGGAGGTGTCTCATCAGCCTGTCTCAATTCCACCCACAGCTGCCGTAGCAGGAGAAATCCTAATTTGGTGCAATATGCCAGTCGCCGAGGTTAGCTCAGCAGCAGCAGCAGCTAAAAGACAGATGTAAAATCAGTAGCTGATGATTTTACATCAGAGGAGTGAATGTAAAATCAATGAGAAGTTTTAAAATGGGGAATGGCTTAAATTTAACAAGGGAAGTTAAGTCAATGTTTGTTTTAGCAAATGGAGAGTTTTTCCCTCTCTCAGGCTAAGGCTGTGATTAGCAGTGCGCTGGAAACGAAAGATATTTTAGCAGAATTTTATGCTCAGCACAGGTTCTTGATGTCAAAAACACACCCTTCATCTCTCTGAATATCCACTGATTCAAACAGTCCTGAACATTATAGGACAAAATATGCAATGGAGTTGAAAATTATATTACATTATGGGAAAGTAACAGAATTGGGGAAAATAAAACATAGTGTTTTCCAAAGAGAAGGATTTTTTTCCCCCTAAACTTTAATTTTTCTTCATTTAAATATGTCTTTATTTGTAAAAAATCCTTCTTTTCCCTCAAAATAGTAATTTCTTCTTTCACCTTCACTTCTTTTTTACTTACACTTTCTCCTTTTTCCTGGGATTGGGGAAGAGAGTATGGCTATGGAAAAATAAAAAAGAAAATCAGGGAAAAAAAGGAGAAAAAAATTAACAAAATAAGAAAGAAAGACATTAAAATGAAGAACACAGATTACAGTACCATGCCTGAACTTTTTCACTTGTTTTTTTTTCTTTCTTCACTTTGTTTGAAAAAAATAAGAGTGAAAATTGAAATGAGCACCCTTGTAATGAAAAGGATTTTGAACTTGAACTTCTGTTAGCTCTATTGTTGCTCAGTAAAGGTCAAGCACAAGCTAAACTTTAATCGTATATTCCCAAGGAAATTGCAATGAAACATTCATGTTCACAGAGAAAGAACCTTGAAACTTTTGTATTTAAAATGTTTCTCCACATATTTCTAAGTAAGTGAGCATTTAAGTGTTTTGGTATATAGGTGGCCCTTCCAAGCATTTAAGATGATGAAACCTCTCTTATATAAAGCATTTTTCCTGTCCCAGAGATTTATGTATGCCCTCCTATCAGTGTCCTCTCTAAGATGTGTGGCCAGATGTGAGCTGGTAGATTGCAGCTTGGATCTTTGCAGTTCTCTGACATTTTCTTGTATCAGCTCATCTCCTTCCCCATTCTGGAAAAGTGTAATTTGAGAAGGCTTCTCTCTTCATTTCTCAGATGTTTTAATTCTGCTCTTCAACATAAGGTGTATGTGTACAAATATTACATAAATATATTCAGCTTTATAGATGCAGATGTTTATATGCTGCCCAGTTGGCCAAAAAGCCTCTGTCTGCACTGCTGTTATTAGAAGCTAAGAGCTATGTTTCTTTTTGTATGTCCTTGGTGAATATTTTTTACCACTTAATTGTAAAGGAAAATTCTTCCTACTGTTACCAATTTTCTCATCCTCTGCTGATACTCTTTCAACTCAGTTACTCACACTACTTTAAAATTAGATAACTGAACTGAATTAAAGTGGTTTTAAGCTGTTGGAAGCCAGACTAGACAAATACTGATCTTTGGACAAAAGTCCGCCAAACTTTCAAAAAGATGCGTGGCTTTGGGACAGATAAATCATATTCTGGAAATATCTGCTTAAATATTTGTATTTTGCCCATCTCTGTCCACTTCAGTCTTCTCTATGCCTCAGCTATGTACATGCCAAAATTCTAGACCACAAAAAGGGTGAATAGCCCCTCCATTTACACAGCTGCAGTGTTTTTCTGACACTTGTAAAAGACAATGGTAGTGTTTTCTTACCAGTGGCTCTATGGTAAACATCGGAGCAATATCAGTATCCATATTAAATGTACAGCATAAAAATAAATATTCTGGGATCCTTCCAGACAAAAATTACTAAATCCTGGAACTTTAGAACTCTATGGGGAATCTGCAACAGTGGATGAGCTCTACATCATAATATTGAGATTGTGCATGAGATATAATATTTTAAGTCTGCATGAATATTAAGAAGAAGGATTTTTAAACAGTGGTTTTTAACTAATTTCATAAATCTAAAATATTAAAAGGAGAGTACGGCAAGCTATATGTATCATGTTATACAAAAGAGAAAAAAAGATTATGTTACAAATACAAGATTATTTTCAAACCCTTATTGCCTTTCAGAACATACAGTATGATGAAACATCCAAATGAACCTGCATGACATAGTGTAATGTATTTATTCAAGGTCTTCTTTTTATTAGATCCTTCATATATAGTCATATAAAGCACATATAGTGTCTAGTATGTACTATCAATCCATTTGTTCCTTATCTAGATTTACATTTCTTCCCCAGAAGGAAAATAAGATGATCTCCCCAACAGACTATTTTAAGATTCAGATTTTGGATGCAAGCTTTTAATTGCTATGACAGCAATGTGTTTACTGTGTCTAAAGATATGCAAACTGCTTTATAAGTAACTTGATAGTCTAATATGTGTTTGTTTGTGATCTTTTTCTGTTAGGGGCTGATCCAAAGCTTTTTGAAGTCCATGGGGTTTTTTTCACTGACTTCAAAGGGCTTTTGGCTCAGACCCTTATCCTTAAACACTGAATAGATTAACAACTGATTTGTGAATAGCTTGCAATGCCAAAAGGAATAGGAAAAAGCCAGCCTTTACAAAATTATATATCTGGCAAACATTATTTAACCATATTCTATTGATATATGTGTTAATAATTAACTGATACCACAATGGCATATATACCCTGTTGAGCTGGCAGAACAGTGAAGAAGAAAAATTATGGAATATGGAAATATTTAATGATATCCTTGTTTTTTTACACAGCTTCACCAAAGCCTATTCCAAGAGTGAGGCCACTGGAGTATTCAAGGATGCACAACCATTTCCTAGGCAGAAGTTCTTTCCCAGATGTTCAGTTTGACCTGGGGCAACTCAATCAAAGTCTGTAAGGTTTCCAACATTTCTAGTGGGGATTTATTTTTAAAAATGTGGCATATGGATTTTTCTGGCAATAATGAAATATAGCTGTGCACACTCCATTAAATAAAATGAGACTTTAATCCTTAAAACTGTGTGAGTAACTGGAATTGGAAAGTTGGGAGCTTGGAAAAAGAGAATAGGATGACAGTGAGGAAAATGAAGAATTTCAGGAAGGACATTTGAACCGGTTGACCCAGGCAAAATAGGGAATGAACCATTTGGGATACATAGATTCAAAGGACATATAACCATTCCTGAAAAGATGGATAGATGTAGCATTATAAAATAAACTCAAGAAGAAAAAAAAAATCAGATAAAAAGATGAAGAGTGACTTAATGGAACAATTTAAATAAGTAGATTATGGGGTTTTCTAATACTTGTGGAATTTTTTCTGTATTTCAACCTCTCACAACCTAAAAACATTAAAATAATGCTCAATTTGGGTATTAACTGACTTGATGTGCACTACAACACTTTTGAAACTTTCAAAGCAGGATGAGAGGCTTAAGAATCTCTACTTCCAGTTCCAGTTTCAAAGAAACTAAAACACCAGTAGACAGAATAGAGAGAAAAATAATTTTGTAGAATATTTCTGGGATTTCTTATGGATTTAGTTTGTACAGCCTTTCACTGCAACACAAACTGGGAATGTTAAGATTTAGAAGGAATATTTTCCCTACATTGCTCCAGGAGGCCTGATCACAGAGTGAGCAATATCACACAGAATCACATTTAATGTTTGAGACCTCTGGACCTCAGCAGAGCCATTCTTTACAGGAGCATGTTCTGTCTCATTCTCTTTATTCTTCCAGAAAATACTCCTGAAAACTCTTTTCCTCCTCCTACTTACTTAAAAGCTTCAAAATATTTTTATATTTTTTTTCTTTTTTTTTTTTAATACATATATATATAAAAAGACAGTGTTTCTCCTTGTAGTGTGTTCCCTTTAAGCTTAAATTCAGGAGATATTTCTATGGTGATATCTACAAGAACATTCTGACCCAGTCCTTTATGAACAAATGGCTGTGCACACCTACATATCTGTCTGTGTATGTGTTGAAGCAACTCCCCTCCCTACATTTAGCAGATATGAACATTACTGAGTCCATTTGGCACTTAGTAAATAATAAATAACAACAATGACAGCAACAACAACCAACAACTATAATAATTTAATTCCATGTAATTGAATAATTTTCTGTCTAACCATGGCAGCGGGGAGTCCATTATGCCACCAAAATTGTTTGCTAAACATGATCCTTTCTACAGAGTAGCTTAAACAGCTGCTGCTGAGGTCTTGTACTGCAGAAACACTAGGCTGGCCAAAACTTCCTGGTGCAGAGACATCAATCTCCCTCCCTGCTGGCTGCTGAGCTCACTCTGTAGACAGCCAGTGTTGCTGTCAGCTCTGCATCCCTGATGGACAACAGAGCTCACTAAAGATGCACCAGAGTAGAGCATTGCTTTTTGCATGAGCAAAAGGGGCTTGCACTGCCAGTGCCACTAGAGTTTGTGGTTTTGGTAAGAAATGAATGACTCTGAAGGCCTTAGGAATATTAGGGGAAATTAATGTTGCCTTCTTCATTGAGCCAAATGTAGAGAATCAGTGTTGTCCATTCTTCTGTTCTTTCTTTAGCCTAAAGGCATATTGTGTGAAGGGTCAGAGAAGTCTGATGGTACAGGTAATACCTGTAACAACCTAGACTGAAAAATTTAATGTAAGACACAGTTTAAGCATCTAAAATCTATTATAATTTCTAACAAAATGCTATCCTAACTGCTGGGGCATCTCAATATTCACAGATGTCTCCATTTTTTTTTTGCCACAAGACTTACAAAACTCCATAAAACTCCATTACTGCCCGTAGCCAAAGCCATCATCTTGACAAAGGCAAACAGTTCAGCAGCTGCTTTCACCTCAGTCTGCTCAGGTGACAGTGCTAGGTTTTGTACAAATCAGTCAGTCTTGTTCTGAAATGCACAGTGTGTACCACTGATTACAGCAGACAGTTTTCACTTTTTGTTTTACATAGATGTCCCTCCCTTGTGTCAGAAATCTCTAACTTCCAGTTCCTAGAATTCATGAGAATGCCTTAACTGCTAGCCTTGATATAATCCTGCTTTACTGTCTTTATGGCCTCTGAAATACAAAAACTTGTATTTCCCTTTTCTTTTTATGTTTAGGGAAAGACAAACAAGGTAGCACAAGCTGAAGTACAGTGTGGATGGGCATCCACCCAAGAACAGGTTCTTACTCTGTTACAGATGTTGTATAACTTGTACTTCTCCCCCAAGTGTGAGAGAGTTTCTCCTTATTACTAAAAGATCACACACAAGCACTTACCATCAGGTATGTTTGTAAAGGCAAACCTTGCCTTATTTAATGAAAGCTTGCTTATATTATCAAACTTTCATTTATGTATATACGTAAAACGATGCAAGATTAAATACCTTAGTATAAAAACAGAGTTAATAAGCCTAGATTGGCATAGATAAGTTGTTTGAAAGAAATACTCAGGAGACAGCTACACTCATAGAGTCATAGAGTGGTTTGGATTGGTAGGGACCTTAAAGATCATATTTTTCCAGCCCTGAGTAGGAACATCTTCCACCACACTAGGTTGATCCAGCCTAGTCTTGAATACTTCCAGTGATGGGGAAGTCACAGTTTCTTTGGGCAACCTGTGCCAGGACCTTGCCATCTTCACAGACAGGAATGCTTTCATAATATCTAATTTAATTCTATCCTCCTTCATCTGAAAGCCATTGTCCTATCACAATATGAAATTTATTAATTCCCTCTCAAGCTCTCTGACAGCCCCTTTAGTACTGGAATGTGCAATAATGTCCCTCTCTTTTCCAGACTGAACAATCCCAGCTCTCTCAGAAGAGGTGCTCCAGCCCCATGACCAACCTAGTTGCCTCCTCTGGAGCCATTCTAACAGGTCTAGAGTTCTCTTATGCTGGAACTCCCAGAGCTGGAGGCAGCACTGCAGCTGGGGATCTCACAAGAGCAGAGCAGAGAGAGAGAATCACCCCCTGGCCTGCTGGACATCTGCTGGTCACCTTTAAGGGGTCCCCCTTTGGCTTAGAAATGGAGTCATCTATGGCTAAAGGTGAGATCACCCATACCACATCACTCTGTTGATGGCTGTACAAAGTGAGGAGCTCTAAGGATGCAGCCCAATGGTCACTGTCAAACTGGAGTGAGCTTTCAGCTTGTCTCTGTCACCCAGCAGCAGGGGCTGCAGCTCTCTTTCTCTCTCAGCAAACCAGCACATTTCTCAGTGTTAGTTTTACAGTTCTGGCTTCTAAAACATATTCTCAGTATTAATTTCCTGAAGAATAATTTTTCATCAAGTGACTTACAGAGTGAAAATGATTCTCTGAGAGAGTGACTGGAAAGCATGAATGGAAAGACAAGTAATGCCTGGTGTTCCCAAAGGAGTTTGCAGGGAAAGTGGAAATGTGAAAGTTAACTTGCTGTGATAAATTGGACTCACAAATAGGAAACTGTGGAGAGCTCTGCAACCCAGTCTAAGCTACAACTTGCCCATGTCTGGGTTTTTTTCTGTGTTCCTATTAATCTTTAAGCTCACAGAAAGTCAGAGCCCACTACACAGAGTAAGCAGATGTGGCCAAGTGACAGGTTTATACTGAACAGCAATAACAGGTTAAAGTAAGTGACTGTCATCCTTAACCACACATATCTGAAAATCCCAAGAATACTTTGGCTTTATGTATACAGCTGAATCTTATGTTAGAAGTTAAATTGTCTGCTTAATGTGCTTTGCTTTCCCTGGTAATTCTTACAGTGGGTTTAAATGTGTTTGATCATGGTTCATAAGAATTATTCTGTTTTTTGTTGTGTTTTGTTTGTTTGGTTTGGTTTGGTTTGGCTAGGTTTTTTCCTTTTTTTTTTTTCCCATCCTATTCAATCCAATGATGTTTGGGGAGCTGGGATACTTCCTTGATTTAATTAAGTATAATCATATATTTTCTTTCCACAGTATTTCCCTTTCAGCTGAGTTTTACTAAATCATAAACTTAACTGCATTAGGTCTAGTGATATGCAAATGATTCCTTTAAAAATCCATCCCCTAAGCTCTAGAGACATGTGGGGTGTAATACCCTCAGAAATTAGAGCCTCTGGGGTTCATCTGTTGTTAGTCCTGTCAGAAGCAACATCCCTGAATATACACTGATGTCTTCTACCCCTCACCCCTCCCTGAAAGTACTTATTTGCAGATTGTAGCATTTTGAGTCTTTGAAGTGGCACCTACAACTAAACTGCCACCCACACTTTCCTCTATTTAGGTCAGAGTGACTTCAAACTGGAGAGAAAAAAGCCACACACGCACAGGCACACATGCACACGCTTGCACAAACAAAACGGATGCAGAGAGAATCAAATAATGAGGTGCAGCCACCCAAGGCTGGTGTGAAAATCAACATATGGGGAATTATTGCAAGCGCCGGGCTCGGCTTCAAATGGGCTTGTTTTGCCTGGAACCCTGAGATGAGCTGAAAAAGGCAGAGTCGGTTGCTTCACTAATCACTGAGCTACCTGCAGAGAAACAGGCAAGCATAAAAAGAAGCAAAACAATAGAGGAATAGATGCAGAGGGAGCTGCTGCGGAATGGCGTGGGATGGGCTCACTGGCACTTCCAGGAGCGCTCCTAAAACTGCTGGTTAAAAATGCTTTGTGTAGCAGCTGTTACCAAAGCCAAAGCTTGGACTTCAGACCCTCCTCTGTGGCTGAGAGAGGATTCCAACATCATCAAGAGGAGGGCAGGTGTGACTTCATTTCACTGGGCTGGGCACTGCCAACAACAAAGGTTGTGGTGGGCCCCTGCTTCAAACACTGAAACAGCAGATAAAGCATGGACAGGAGGATTATTCTTGTGGTTTTATAATCCAGAGGCTTCAAAGAATGCCACCTCATAGAGTAGGTTTTTAAGAAGAGGTGTAAAACCCCTAAAAGGAAAAAGATACTATTTTTGAAAGTGTGAAGAAAAAAAATCAGTCATTTCATAAATACTTTATAGAATGCTATCTACATACTAAGGGATATAGAGAATGTGGCACTACTGCCCATGGCAGGAGAGTTTCAACTATATGACCTTTAAGATCCCTTCCAATCCAAGGCATTCTGTGATTCCATGACTCAAGAAAGAAAACTGCCCAAAAAAGGTAGGTGAGGTGGGTGCATTCAGTTAATAAAGCTCTAATCTTTGGTTGATGTCTAAGACTAGAAAGATTAGCTATCCTTGGAAGATGCCCATCTCTCTTCTTACACTTAGACAATCACATTAGGTTTTCATAGGCTAAATTATATAATCTTGGAAAGGCAGAAAAAGATTTGTTTATTATTTTATTCATTTGTCAGGTGCACGGGTTGAATTACGTGCATTAATGTCAGTCCATATATAGATTTGATATAAAGTAATGGCTAGCATTGAGCATGTTCTGTTAGAATACGTCCTCCTCAACAAAATTAAGAAATGTGAGAATATAAAAAGGTGTTAGGATTCAGATTTCTTTTTTTTTTATCCAGAAAAAAAGATTAAAAAATTATATGTCTGAATGAGAAACAACAAACCAAGCAAACAAAAAAAACCCAACCACAACAAAAAAACCCAACCCAAACCAAACCAAAAAAAAAAAAAAAAAGGAAAAGAAATTAAAAGAAAAAGAAAGAAAAGAAAAGAAAAGAAAAGAACAAACAAAACCACCCAAACCAAAAAAAACCAACCAAAAACCATGTCAAAATGTACCAGAAAAATGGATTTCAAAAATGTCAGGATTTCTAGGAGGAGGGACTTTCTTTATCCTTTTGGGGGAAACAGAGGATTTCAATGTGACAAAAAGGACAAGAAAATAATGGCAAGTGATATAATTGCCTTTAACTTAGAGTTATTAAAATCTCTTCTCTTACAAAATTGAATGTGCATTTGGTATCCAAATAAAAGTACTATGCTAAAATGCCATTGCAAGTCCAGACAGTATTTATCTAAAAGTAAATAGGTGAATTCCAAGATGATATGAAGATTTGTCCACATTAACATTTCTGTTTCAGATCTTTCAGTGGACTGCCTAGTATTCCCTTGTGTACTTAGACCTGATGATGGTTACACTTAAACATTTCCTGTAGACTACCAGTGCACTCCAGATGCCCACAGTTGTGCAGCTTCAGGACCCCACTAAGGTTGTCCCCTGAAATGAAAATGATATGGAGATGCTTTCCCAGTCATTGGCACAGGTAAATACTGACAGATTAGTGGGATCATATTCCTGAGAAACATGAGGTGGTAAAGTGTCACTGTGCTGGTGTGTGTTTGCCTGTGTGTATGTAATACAGTTATAACCATGCCAGGAAAGAAAATATTGCCAGCACTAAGATGCTACAGAGATCTTAGCACCATATTGTATTGTGGTAAATATTTCTTTCTTTGTTCCGCTGTAGTTTTATACCCTTCTTAAAACACATTATTGAGAGTGATTCCCATATCCCCTAGTAGTGATTAGTCAGTCATGAGTGAGAAAGTTTCAAAAGAAATTGTGTATATACACAGTAAAATAATTTTTCATTTTTATAGCTGTAATAAAAGCACAAAAAAAAAATAAAAGAAAGCAAAACAAAACCCAGCCAAACAAAATAAATAAATAAATAAAACATTGAATGCTACTAAAAGGAGAAATAAAAGACACAAGCAACAATGGCCGGTCAGGATTCAGATAGAGCACTCAAATCATACAGGATATGTGAAAAGCATTCAGCACTAGTATTCAACCAGAAATATGCATAAAACAAAAAGATATTATTCCCAAGGTGATGCACATCTCTCACCCAGGGCAAACTCAAGCTAACTAGAAAAGTCAAGCACTTATCATGAAAATTACGTGAAGGAATATAAGAACAGCATCCAGTCATTCTTAGAGAAGAAACACAAACTATAAAATCCCTAATGCCAGTTATTTAGTGAGGTGTAGGCTTCATTTTCTCTCTCATCTTTTTCTTTTCTTTCAGCTTGACAAAGATAACTTGTCGAAACAATAGAAATACCTCCTGTGCTGCACCAGTTCAATCCAAAATCTATCAAGGTAATAATGTGGTTTGAAAAACCATCACAGAAGCTCACTGAAAATATTACTGAACATACACCCCGGAGAGGCAATATGGCTTATGGTTCACATCAGGGAGGTGAAAATCAAGTTAAAATACAGGCTAAGTGACATGCCCGGGGTCTCACCAGTATTTTGTGACAGACCGAGGGTGTGAACCCAGGCTAATGTTCTAATCAGCACTTGACTACATAGGCTTTGATTTAAATAGCTTAGATAAAACAGAGATAGCTGTAAATCCTGAATTGGAACCAAGAAAAATGAATTAAATATATAATTTTTAAGACTCCAAGTATTGTTTTAAACACAAGACTATGCATTCAGAGCAGCAGGGACTTCTTGACTTTTCTTGTCTGATGTTCTACTCTCAGATAATTGCTATTCAGCAAGAATTTGGGTGATATTATTAATCTGGAATATGTAGATTGCCACACATTTAGCAAAAACTTATACAGTGTTTGATTATTGCTAGAATCAGCTGGAAAAAATTAATCTGAAAGATACTTATGACA
>VXBI01008388.1:2145009-2186853 GCA_013397375.1 Toxostoma redivivum | reverse complement strand
GTGAGGCAAAATGGAAGGAAGACATCGAGTCTAAGACATCAGGAAGCAGTTTTAGGAGTTACTAGTTTAATCTTGGAAAGCTATTGATCATTTTTTCAACTTAGACATTATGTATCACGTATTAACTCCTTTCACAAATACAAGAATTTATCCATGGGCATATACATACACACACACACACTGTCCTGAATAATCTGGACATCACTGGCAGCTCCAGCAGAAAAGAGAAGCTGTGCCCTGTATCATAACACTTCACCTCTGATCTTCCTCACCCCCCCCAAAGCAAAACAAAGCAAATTTTCTTTTTTTTTGCTCAGCAAATCTCAGATTTAGACTTTTTGGAAAACTAACAGCTCAAAGATCAACCGGCACATCAAGGTTCAAAGAACAACGTATGAAAGTAAAAAAAATGAAAATAAATTTGTACACCACTTGCCCTGTTTCTTACATATCAAAGCTGTCAAAACTGCAAGATAAAATGATTTTGAAAGAGACATCAAGCAGAGAAACAATTGGAGAACCAGAGAAAAGTTGTGTTAGAATTCATTGTGCCACCCACTTAAATTTATTCTAACTAGCAAATAACTTAAAAGAGGGGAAATAGGTTACCTTTACCCATTTGGGCATTTCTCTCTCATCTTGCACTATCAAATCCAGTTGAAGTCCTCCTTTCTTTTGGATTTGTCCATCATCTACATTCAGATTCTTCGAGGAAAATAAAATTATTAAACCACATAGAAATTATTGGCACAGGCAACTCCAAACTGATTATTCTGACTAACTGCAAGCTAGTATTCTTCAGATGAGGATATGCAACCAGCATAAACTTATTTTTAATGTACACATTTTATGGGGAAAAAAACAAACCCAAAACCAAAAGTCACTGCACAAATGCAAAGAAGGAGCTATGTGTGAAGATATATAAAACGGAATAATTATCTAGTTTATTCAGGGAAGAACACACACTGCCTTAAAGATCCACTGATCAAAACAAACAAACCAACCAAATAAAGAAAAGATAAATAAGGAAAAGGGTTACAAAACTCTGATAATTACAGCTGCAAACCTTTACATGTATTCCTCACATCCTGTGAGAACTCATATACAAATTAAGATCTATGCTGCAACAACCCTCTACGTAAAATGTAGGAGAGTTTTGTAAGAAAAGGCAATTCATTAGTGAAACCGTCATTTTCAGAAGCAAATTGTAAGAGCTGTTGTCAGAGAGAGGACACTAGCACTGTGCTGAACAGGTAAGGAAAGTAAATCCCAGTTCTGGTAATGGTGTCTGAGCAAGCAGTACACAGGATTAAAAGGGCTGCACACACAAAGTGAATGTTATATTTTTCTTCAACAGTGTAAATACTGTGGGTAGTCCTGACCATAGTCCAGTTTGGGAAGCAACAGCCGAAGATTCCAGTCTGCTTTTGTTACAGCAGCCATTCTTGCATCTTCACCATTTGGTTTAAATCATGTTACCTATTTATGCAAGGCTCTCAAGTGAACGACCATACTTTTATAGGTGTATTCACACCTTATGATCCATCTGGTTACTCTTCTTCCTTACCTATGAAAGCCTTTCTCAGGGTTGCCTGTTGGTGCAGTACATTGTATGGCTTTCTCTGCCCTACTGGTATTACCAGGACAAGAATATCACTTGCCTTTGCTCTTTGAGACACTATTCATTGAACCGCTCCTCTCATTGGCTAAAAATGTGCATTATGATGGAGACTATATCAAGTCCTCTTCTGACTGTATCATCTCATCAGGCATGTGTGAACTATTCAAATAGTTAAGAGCTTCTATTGAACACTAAATCATTAGATTAACACCCATAATTTTTACCTGGAGGTGAATGTCCTCCAATTTTCTTCTTACTGAGACTATATCACCACTTTCTCTACCTGCAATTTGAAGGTAAACATTAAATAAAATACAGTTGAATTCATACAAGAAATATTTCAAACACACACTGTGCAATTTGAGTGTACTGTTTTCATTCAAGTAAACACTTTTCTACACTATAAATATTAGCTGTATTACACTTCCATTTCTATTCCAATTGAAAAACATGTTTTGTGGGTTCATAAATGACTTGAGTGAAACAAAGAATGGTAAAGAAACTTGTTTGCAATCAATCCTTTAAGATATCAATTAAGCATTTCAGAGAGTGAAGTATTTTTAAAGCTCTTTCTCCCCCATCTCTTCGTAGACCATTCATAACAGGAGGAGAAGTGAATAATCACTTTATTGTATGTTGTTATGAAAATACCAGAGTATGAAGGAATTCACTTATTTATCCCAAAAGTGCAAAAGACGAAGGATTCTTACAAAAGCTGAACTACAGCTGCCTCTGAAATATTTTTGTTATATTTCATGGAGCAGGTTAGGAAAAAAGTCATGCTTTCTAAATTGGCAGATATTTTATCATTTTAAGAGTTATTTGAATGATCCTCTCAAATGATAGTAGGAAACTATATTTTCTGCCTTAGAGACAGCTATGTATATGAACAAGCTAATTTAATACCTGAATATTTAAGCCCTAAGCTAAGCATGCTTTTCTGCAACTGCTCTTTCAAGCATTGTTAGCTACTGCCCAGCCATAGCTTAATTTATGAAAAATAGTAGAAGTTTTTATTTTCTTGGGAATCAAAAATGTTGAGCAATACCAGTTTTAAATATTAAAAAAAAGCTGTCAAGGACTTTTGCCACTAATTAACACAATAAAATAATTATTTCAGAATATAAGGTCAAAACATCCCCAGAAACCTTCACAAGACTGATGTCAAAACCTTCAGAAACACTGCCGAGGAACTGTTGTGATTGACTGCAAACCTCTGTTTACCACACTCCTCATAGTTAATGTATCTATTTTAACTATTGATAAAATTTCCACTGACACCTAGGCCAAGGTATTTATTTCACTGTACCTTTAAGAAAGGACAGTTGAACATATTTCAAACTGACTTTCCAAGGTATCAGGGGATCTGATAATTTCAGGAACTGAAATTTCAAAGAGGAATACAACCATTGATTTCATAGAACTACCCATACCTCAGACTGTTGCTATTCATATTCTCTACCTTCTGGAAGGGTACAGAACATGTATAAAAACCAATTTTACTATATTAGAAAGTAATGAAAAAGTTAGTTGTACTTTTCTCAAAAAGTTAAAAAAAGGTTAGATAAGCAGTAAATTAAAAAACCCACCTGTATCAGATGTATCCACACCAGAGAGCTCAGAAGATTCCTTAAAGCACATGAAAGGAATTTTAATACCTGGTAGCTTAAGCTATATTAATTAACCCATAACATTTTCTCCTTTCACTACTTGCTCAATTTTTTTGAGGGGTGGTGGTAGTGAAATAAACACAGTTGTATTCCACAAATTCTCTCCAAATCACACCATCTTTATTAACAAATCTGTACACAAACTTACTTTGAGTCAAAAGAAGCTATTCTAGACTACACAGATTTTAGAAGTTAGACCCACTTACTGTCTAACTGAAAAACACTTGATGGTTAAAAGCCTATATCCAATTGCTCTCTCTTCACCTTCAAATAAACTTAATAATTCAGTTTAAATCCACAACTGACATTGTGGTATAGGGCCACCTGCTCATAAATAATTTGTTAGCTTTTGACTACATAAATACATTTCCTCAAAGAGGCTGTCATAGGATGGTTGGGGTTAGAAGGGATCTTAAGGATCTTCTAGTACCAACCCCTCTGTGATGACCGGATTGCTCAAAGCCTCACACAGCCTGGACCACTCCATAAAAACAGATGCAACGTGGCGCCCATACCTGCTGTAATGTTGAGTGCTCATCTTCAAAATCACTGCTCCGTTGCTTTGCTATTTCTTAGCATGAGTGGGAAGAAAAAAAAAAAGTTCTATTACTTTTACAATATCTAGCCCTTCTTGTTATTTTTGTTTTAAATTTATTTTATTTTTCCCTCTATTTATGTCCTATCACAGTGGCTTTAGTAATTGGTTTCTTTATCTGGCTCCCTCCAGCCAATCACACTACTATGAAACACAAAACAAAGTACTCCAGCACATTTTTATCACTGTTGAACAGTGCAGGAAACTTGTTTTGTGCGTTTTATGTTCAAGGCACCTGTGCCTATTTTCTAGCATGGTGTGTGCTATTTTTACAGCAGAGTGTGATATCCATGGTTGGCTCAAGCAGCTTTCAAAATTGTCTCTTCAGTATCTGATTATTCCAAAATAAGTCTATTACTTTAAACTTCTTTGCAAGAAATTGAACAAATTTTACTTTAAGTTTTAGCCCAAATTTGTCAGACACCTTTCACAGTGGTCAACCCTACCTGGTATTATCTGAGAGTTAATTAAGGGTATCCCCACTTCTGTTATTTACTTAAATAAAGTATAAACCAATAAAGTGCATAGAACAAATCCTGTAAAAAAATCCCCCATGTTTCCTTCAAGTTTTGACACAGACCACTGATAATTATTATAAGCACAGTTTTCCAACCAATGGCTATAAAATCACTCTCTCATAAAATTCATGAAGCATATAACTAGAAGGCTCTGGCTTAAGGTTGTAACCTTTTCTGGACATTAATCTTCATTATTTTGCAAAACAGTAATGTAGTACCTCCTTTACAATATATTTTTTAGAAGCTGAATAGTGCATTTTCCAAACATATCTGGATTGGGTACACAGGAAATTAGAACACAGTAGTTTCCAGTTGAAATCCCTTATTGAGCAAGGTCTATAAAACACCACAGAGAATATTTTGTTCCAAAAGAAATTCTAAAGGAAAGAAACCATTTTAAGTGACTGATACATGACAGAAATATCACTTTTCTTGGAGGCTGAAATTTAACATACCTGGTCCTCCCTTACTGTGAGCTGCCATATATAAAAAAAAAAAAAAACAAAGCCCAGCACTCGAAGGATTGTTATTTTAAACAGTAAAACTTGATGAGGGTGCTGGACATTCTATCCAAACAGTAAAACTTGAATCTAGCAAAATTCAGAATTGTGTGTTGAAAAAAATACTATTTATATTCTAAGTGGAGGGGTTCACTGATAAATACTTGGTTTAATGTTTACACTTAATAGCACAAAACTTTACGTATCTTAATTGAAAACACTTAGGTCTACTTAAGAGTAAACAAGTAAGTAAATTTCATACACTAGGTTTAATAACCTATAGTCAGAAGTATCTTTTCTCTTTTTTGGGTTGAGGGTTTTAGGTGTGTGGGTTTGTTTTTTTTTGTTTTATTTTTATTAAGGCTAACAGCAACTACAACCACACAGCTCAAGTGTCTTACTCACATGTCTTTGTGTTTCAAAAAAAGTCGGAGCAAGATACGGTTTTCTTAACCTGGATAAATTCGATGAGATTCTATTTTTTATAGACTATGTAAATATAAATGTATAAATACAAATCTGTGCAGGCTTGCTTTTTATAAGGAAGGCTGTTCACCCATCTTTAATATTTAGGCATTTCTTCCCTCGGATAACTTAAAATAAAATTAAATAATACTTTTATCAAGTTACATTAGAAGTTGCAAAAATACGTATTACCCATTTGTCTACTTCTCTATCTCATCTGTAATGCAGTACACTAAATTTAAAATTAATAAGATCAAGACTTTGTAGCATTAAAAAAACTCCAAGTAAACTAATTTTTAAGAGCTTCTAAGACAATCAGACCCTGAATCAGATTATCAAAATATTTCTTCTAAAGGACTTCAAATACTGTATCTTTGAAAACAAAAAATAAAACTAAACTTACTTTCTTTCCATGTTTTACCACAGACTATAACAAAATTTTTGTACTACTTGGCCCCATCAGCTAAATGGAACAAGAGGCAAAGGTCTGGACCATCTGAAACTTTTTGTACCAGACTCTTATTCACCAGCACTACATTTAAATTTCTTCAGCTGATTCAAAGCCTGTACCTGACTATTGTACAGACAAATTTTTGGTGGTGTTGTGGAGGAAGAGAGGTGCTAGGCAGTGCTTTGTCCACTAGTGTTCTAAATAAAAGTTTCTCAGATCAATGTAATAAAATAACACCAAAAAACTCCCACTTCAAAACCCTGAGAGAATAGAGACCAACATACCTTCACAGTACTATGCTGAAAAATTCCCCCTCCCCCCAATCATTTATCCCAGTAGAAATACATATTTTATTGGAACATACAGCTCCTTTTCAGAAAAATGTTCAGATGTCACACACCCCCTAAGTAGTATCATATTTACACTTTGGTGTACAGACTTGTTTTGATTTCTACCCTGGAACTTGATTTCTAATGAAGTAAGCTGTATGCTACTTTTTCCTGGAGGCATCCTGACTCATTGAGTATACTGAATAATCTGCTAAATTTTTGATAGCCTATTATGCAACTTCATGAGATTCTTTTAGTACATATTTCTTAATATGCCTACTTATCTAGTAATCTTCAAAAAGCTAACAACATTCATATTTCTCTACTACATGCAAGTAAGTCAGGGTTGGAATTTTTAAGATTGAATGATTATCTGACAAAACTGACAAATACAACAAAAAATTTGATTAATTGATAAGGGATGCTTATTTTAATCAGCTTGTTATGATAGCATTAATTATAATGTATTTACTCATCTTGAAAATTTTAAATTACATTTCTGAATCCCTATGAACATAAGTTATATAAGCTGATTTATTAGATGGTTTCTCACTCAAAACCCAGTGAGTATCCTAAAGGGTTTAGCATGAACCTGGATATCTTCTTTTAAGACAAGACTCTCTGGATAATTTATAGCAGCTTTTTTTTGTAACACTTTACCTGTATTCCTTCGCCTTCTTCTATTATGCTGCAATAAAAAAAAAAACAAAACAAAAACAAGACAGAATAATCTAAGAATAGCAAAATAATTTTATTGCCTTTATTTACTTTAATATAGCCCACAACTACATAACCACTTGATTTCCCCACGTTTCCTATGGCCTGACCAGAAAAGCCACAAGTATTTAGTAAAACTCACTTGATCATTCACTTTTCCCCTTACCTTCATTGCTAAAATTACTCCAAGAACATCTCTTGGCCCACATAAGAAGCTAAGACAGAGAAATTCCCTTTCAGTCTTTAATGGATTTAGTGGGGAAACTTGTGTAACTCAGCAATGCTGAGTAGGCTGTGCATGAGGTATTACCAGGAGTGGAAAGGGAACCACAAATACAGCTTCTTTTTGGTCTCCCTTAAATCCACTCTTGTTCCCTCAGACTGAATTTTATTCCCCACGCCCTCACTCTGTGGGGTTCAGAACAGCTGCTGCGTTAACTACCAAGGCACACCATATAGGCCATGGGTTTGCCTGACACACTGCAAAGATTCTTTAATTACTTTGGCAATATTTCAGAGCGAAAAAAATAAACTAAAGATTAAATCAAGAAGTCCTATGGAATTGATAAGCTGATTACCTGAACCAAGATAAATTGATTCAATGCATTAACTTCACTGAAAACATTCTGATCAATTCCAAAAATACACATTCCCAACAGACAGCAATTAAAAAAAAATTCTCCTGGTTTACAAGTGGTGATAAATGGTCATCTATTTTAGTCTAATGCATCTGAAAACTTAAAACTATCCTAATACCCTATTTTAAAGTAGATATTGACCTCATTAATACCGCTGAAAATATTATATAGGATTATATTCCAAACTTGTCATGCTATCAATATATAAAGAAATTTTGCTGCATTTTGCCTGCATGGTAGGACTGTATTATTAAATACCTTAAATATTTCATTCTTCCATTTTTTAACATTCTTCCTTGACACTTGCCCCCATTGTTTTGGTCCTAGAAAAAGAAAGTAACAATATTAACATATCTTTTAACACCATCTATACTGAATATCACTCAAATGTTTAGGAAGAACACGGTACAGAATAACAGAGCATTATCAAATCTGAACAGTCTCCACCACATTTGCTGAAATAAAAATTTAGAGGAAAACAAACCAGTAGAATACAGTAATTCAAGTTAATTGAGAAGTCAGGCAAGGCAAAAAAAATAATCACATGCTGTGTCTAGTAAGACTGATCTAAAATTCAAAGAACATTACTGCCCCATATGCTACCAAAAGGGGAAAAAAGGACAAATGCTTTTAGTTTTTAGATTTTAGTTGATGAATGCAGACTACATCTATCTGAGTTTAGCTAAAGCCATAATTAAGGCTCTACAGGATGGAGATCATATTCATTCCATATTGAATAGAGGTCACTAACCCCAAAGCATGACTGAACCTTTACAAATCCAAAGCTGTCTATTACAGTACTCTGCAATGCTTCCTCCCTCTCCCCCCCATGGATAATGTATATGAAATGTGAGCCTGACAGTCTGTAAAACCTTTGGTGGACAGCTGGTACTTCCTGGGTCCATCTAGTAAGTGACAAGAACTGATATGGCAATTTATGTATGTGGTAGTTTTTTTTACAGGGCTCGATTTTTGGTGAAGAGGGAAAAAGTCAGTCACAGAAGTGATTTTCTGCGAGCCACTAAAAGCTTATCCGTGCTGCTAAGCCAATTAGAGAAGCTGGTAATACCTGTATGACAATGTATTTAAGAACCAAAAAAACTGCGAAAAGCTCTCCTTATGGTCTCCGAGGAGTGGTGAGGGGGCAGGCCGACCCCTTTCCCTGCGGAGCCATCCGGCCGAGAGCAGCGTCGGGAGCGGCCCCCGAGGGCCGGCAGCGGGCGGCCGCTGCTATCTTGGCATGGCTCGCAGTGAACTTGACTCGTTTGGGCGCTTTTAGCCAGCCATGCTGCGGACAGAAGGGCAATTCTTTACGGCGGCCTCAGCTTTTCGCCTTTTTGGCGGCCGCATGAGGCAAAGGCGCGAAATGGAGCCGGCGGGGACCAGCGATCAGCTGCGAGGGACGAGGAGCGCGGGCGGGATCCGCCTTTCCACGCTGCAGAACTCTGTACAAGCCTTTCGATTGATAGAACTTGGGAGCAGGCGAACCTACGGACACCAATTCTCTCCCGAATCAGAGAAAAGGGAAAGGTGAAGACACGTGAAGAAAACAACGTAGTGACGCTAAAGTCGGGAGGGGGAGGAAGAGGTGCTCTGAGCCTCGAAGCTGAAATTCTTCTACAAGCTGTGGTGAAGACTATAATATTACAAATTATTTCCCTGTAATTCATGAAGTGAACATAGGATGGATAATTCACCCGCAGCCCGTGGAAAAAAACGCTAGAATGTGTGAATGCTAAGAAGCTGTGATCTGGTGAGAGGCTTGAACAGAGATAGAGGAAAACGACCCTTGCTTTTATACTGGAACAGCTCATCCTTAAAAATTGCAGCCCATGAAATAACGGCCCAGGGAAAAAAAGCAGTTGTGAGAAGACTGTTCTGCCCGTTGACTCACCCATGTTGAAGCAGGTTTTGGGTAAGACNGCGGCCCCCGAGGGCCGGCAGCGGGCGGCCGCTGCTATCTTGGCATGGCTCGCAGTGAACTTGACTCGTTTGGGCGCTTTTAGCCAGCCATGCTGCGGACAGAAGGGCAATTCTTTACGGCGGCCTCAGCTTTTCGCCTTTTTGGCGGCCGCATGAGGCAAAGGCGCGAAATGGAGCCGGCGGGGACCAGCGATCAGCTGCGAGGGACGAGGAGCGCGGGCGGGATCCGCCTTTCCACGCTGCAGAACTCTGTACAAGCCTTTCGATTGATAGAACTTGGGAGCAGGCGAACCTACGGACACCAATTCTCTCCCGAATCAGAGAAAAGGGAAAGGTGAAGACACGTGAAGAAAACAACGTAGTGACGCTAAAGTCGGGAGGGGGAGGAAGAGGTGCTCTGAGCCTCGAAGCTGAAATTCTTCTACAAGCTGTGGTGAAGACTATAATATTACAAATTATTTCCCTGTAATTCATGAAGTGAACATAGGATGGATAATTCACCCGCAGCCCGTGGAAAAAAACGCTAGAATGTGTGAATGCTAAGAAGCTGTGATCTGGTGAGAGGCTTGAACAGAGATAGAGGAAAACGACCCTTGCTTTTATACTGGAACAGCTCATCCTTAAAAATTGCAGCCCATGAAATAACGGCCCAGGGAAAAAAAGCAGTTGTGAGAAGACTGTTCTGCCCGTTGACTCACCCATGTTGAAGCAGGTTTTGGGTAAGACTGTGATAAATATGATTCATGCTAACTAAATTTTAACTATTTTAGCAAAATTGTACTCAAATCAATAGAAAATAAGGACATGAGTGAGACAAAGTAGATAGAATCCTCCAGATGTTAGAAGGGAATCGTAGAAGGATGTAGGTTTGATAAGCAGCATCTAGAAATAGAAAGTTTCAACCTTGAAATAGGCCAAAATGGGATGATTCCAGGCATAGGACTTAATTAAAGTCTTATTATGGAAAGCACCTGCTCAGTTACATAGTGCACATGTGCTACCTACAGATCACACCTCGGTCATTGATGAAGTCAATGAGCCTTCATCAGAAATGAGACCCTCAAAAGGATGAGAGACCCCTAACTACTAGTAGAGCATGCACAACACAACATAGTGATGTAGACTTTAGGAAGAGTTTTCCAGAAAATTCTGTATTCATATGTATTAGCATATAGTATATAATTGGGTTTATTGGCCTTGATTGTTTGGACGTGAAGAAGGGCNTATTTCCCTGTAATTCATGAAGTGAACATAGGATGGATAATTCACCCGCAGCCCGTGGAAAAAAACGCTAGAATGTGTGAATGCTAAGAAGCTGTGATCTGGTGAGAGGCTTGAACAGAGATAGAGGAAAACGACCCTTGCTTTTATACTGGAACAGCTCATCCTTAAAAATTGCAGCCCATGAAATAACGGCCCAGGGAAAAAAAGCAGTTGTGAGAAGACTGTTCTGCCCGTTGACTCACCCATGTTGAAGCAGGTTTTGGGTAAGACTGTGATAAATATGATTCATGCTAACTAAATTTTAACTATTTTAGCAAAATTGTACTCAAATCAATAGAAAATAAGGACATGAGTGAGACAAAGTAGATAGAATCCTCCAGATGTTAGAAGGGAATCGTAGAAGGATGTAGGTTTGATAAGCAGCATCTAGAAATAGAAAGTTTCAACCTTGAAATAGGCCAAAATGGGATGATTCCAGGCATAGGACTTAATTAAAGTCTTATTATGGAAAGCACCTGCTCAGTTACATAGTGCACATGTGCTACCTACAGATCACACCTCGGTCATTGATGAAGTCAATGAGCCTTCATCAGAAATGAGACCCTCAAAAGGATGAGAGACCCCTAACTACTAGTAGAGCATGCACAACACAACATAGTGATGTAGACTTTAGGAAGAGTTTTCCAGAAAATTCTGTATTCATATGTATTAGCATATAGTATATAATTGGGTTTATTGGCCTTGATTGTTTGGACGTGAAGAAGGGCGAGCCCCTCCCCAGTTGGTTTTGCTTATGCTTTATACGAACCTCAATTATACTAAATTACTTACTGCCAAATCTTGTATACTCTCAAATATATATGATTGTATTCATTTATATACAATTGTTGCTATTAAAAATTTGCTAAATTTAATCTCGCTGTTTGATAAATTGGACAAATAGAACACCATGCATAACAACTGTGACTTGAAAAAAATTAAAACCACTTTAAAAAAGTTCACAGAAAACTCTCCTGTAGAAAGGACCCCATGGCATAGCAAAAAAGACTACTCTCCCCAAGTGAACTGAAGAAAAAAAATTTAGAAGTGACATACTGACCAAAACACCCATGTTTTTGTCTTCCTATGCTGTCATTGAGAAAGAAAAGAAGGCTGGAGAGGAGGTGGAAAGTGTTCTAAAGTTTTAGTTCTCATTATCATATTTTCAATTCTGTTAAGAAATTTTCCTTCATACCTTTTAAAGTGTTTTTCTCCTAATCCTTATCTCACCCCATGAGCTTTTTAATTGTTCTTTTCCCCTCCTCTGCTCCACTATAGCAGAGGAGAATGAATTATTTTTTTCATAGGTGCTCTGGCATTTAGCCAGCATCAGTCCATGACAAGGTAACATAATCCTCACTTCAGTGATAATAAAACCTGCCAGAAACATTTCATTTCCCAGAAAAGCCACCAAGATACTAAGGACTAAGTCACAAAAACCTGAGCAATATATTTTAAAACAATAGATTTTTTTTTCCTCAGTAAGCTTTCCATAAGCATTATTGCTCTATAATGGATCAACCATTACAGTGAAAAGCTGGATAAATATTGTCACAGGCCCACAGGAGAACATTCGATGAAAAGTTAAAAAGAGACTGTCTACCTACTCCACCCTGATGTTGGGCATAGCAGAAATTTATCAGAGCAGTATTCGAAATACTAAGTGGAGATGAAAATACACAATCCATTCATGCATATCAACTCCTGCTAATGTCTCCATTCCTTTGCTTCCTCTCAGTCTTCTCCATTTCGATTCTTCTCACAAGTCATACAAACATTACCCATTTTTATCTTGAACTTTGCTAATAACTATTATCTTGTCTAAAATGGGCGCATGCAATAGACTAAAAGTGCATGTATGAGTAAACTCTTGGTATTATACCAAAGTTTACATATGAAATGTCATACCTTAGTGAACAAAGTTCAGTATCTGTCACACTTACATGTTCTGTAGCTGCCAGCACTTGCATGCTTTACTAAGTCTAAAGATACAGTATGTAAACTTGGAGGTTTAAGGCTTTCTTACCCTCAGGTGTATCATAAGTGAGAGTATCCATGGAAACAACTAAGTCATCTTCAAAAGGATGATTATACTAAATTAAAAAAAAAACAACATTAGATATTAGAACAAACGATCAAAGCAATATCTTTAACGTCCGTTTTACATATTGTTTTTAGGACAATTTTTTGTTTTATCCTAAACATTAAATTATTAGTATGTCGTTTCACTGGCTAACGCTAGAAGTCAGCAGTCTGGAAATACTGACTCCTAGAATAAACCGGTGTATTTTAAGCACGTGTGCAAGCCATTCACCCTCAAGGTGGAAGCCAGTGCCAAAGCAGGGCTCCAGAGAGTTTGCAAAAGCACTTAAGTCACTCTCTTAAGTTTCACCCAAAGTTCCACTGTAGAAACTAAAAGCAGCCCGCACCTAAGACCAACAGCTCATGACGTGTAAAAATACCCAATGTGCCACTAGCCGAGAAAAACCTTCTAGAGCAGATTTAGCCCGGTGGCAGCACAAAACACCTCCCAAATGGCAAAGTCCGCATCCCGGAATGAACGCGAGCGTCTGTGCACGGAGGGGGACCATTCCCACACCTTAAACACAAAATGGTTCTCGAGGGAGAAGGATCCACGGAGGGAGTCCCCCACTTTCTGTAGATTCATGGAAACCCTCCCCACGTCTAACGCAAACTTAGGAACTTTAGGAACAAAGGACACTATCTGGTCAGCGCGCACTTGTGACGAAGTCCTGTATCCAGCACTGGCAGTCTCAGGTGCCCGTTCTGTGGCTGTATTCCGGGAGCTGCCTCTTCCAGCCCGCTGCTGCCAAGGCACAGGAGTGCGCGGCTCCGCACAGACCGCACCGCTGCTCTCATTTCCTCTTCCCCGCCCGCCTCAGGACGGCGCCCGGGACCCGCGGCCACCCCGGTCGCACAGCTCACCCGTTCCAGGATGCGGTTTATGGAGGCCACGAAGCGGGCGTTGCTGCGCCGCAGCCCCTCCTGGACCGTCTCATCCCAGTCCATGGCGCAGAGCCGCTCCCGCCGCCGGGCGGCCCCCGTTCACCACAACGCGGCCGGCCGTTTCCACCCCGGTTCAAACTGTGCGCCTCCGGCCCGCTCGCCGCCTCCGATTGGCTCTTGCCCAAATCAGTTCTGTGCTGCAGCCAGTCGAAGCTCGCAGGGGGCGGGCTTTGTATTCTGATTGGCTGCTGGCTCTGCTGAGTGCCCGGTAACCCCGCCTCCGAGTCCTGGCTTGGGGAGCCGAGCCGCGCACGGCGCGGGGTCGCAGTTCTAGCTGGCAGCGGCGGCCGGCGGCGGGCTCCCATTGGCTGCGGCGCACGGCGCTGCCTGGGCGCAAGGCCCGGGTCCTACAGTCCGGACGCGCCGCCGCTGAGGAAGGAGGTGGCTCGGAGCTCCCTCAGGGCTGGGCAGCTCTTGGCAGAGACTTACAGAGCGTTGTGTCTCTGTCGGATTCGCCACAGACGGCCATAGGATTGGGGAATTTGCTGTTCTGCGCCCGGCAGTCACGCCCTCCCCAGTCCCTCTTTTGAGGCTGCAGGCTGGAGGCCTCTGAGGAGGAGTGGAACTGTCAAAGCCAAAGCGTGACCTGCCCGCTGGCACTGGTGTTTTGGATGCCATTCCGTTCCTTCCCATTATTCTTCAAGTAACCGTTGGTTTTCCACAAATAAATACTTTTGTTTTAAAAAAACAAAATACCATCAGCACATCAAATTCTCTGGAACTTCCCATGACAAAAACATTGACCATTTTGGTAACATAAAGACAGATGCATTTTTTGTAATCCCTTATTGTTTAAAGCTGATTGGTGTTTGTTTATTACTCAGTTGTACTATTTTTTTAAATGAAGAATGAATATATCGTTTCATCCACACTTTAACATTCCTACTAGTATGTGAATGTGATGTTTTCACAGCTGACAAATTCTGCACTAAGGCCTTACCCTGTTTCTGGCAGGTCTTACCTTTTTCTGGTTCTTCATTATGGCCTTACCATTTTTCAGGGTATGATTTTTTTCTGCTGCCACTGCATGAAATACTGCATTCAGTGGTTAAATCACATGTACCATCATGGTACACATGAGCAAGCCAGCTAGAAGAGTGCTGAAATTTTGATTTCGCCTTGCAGGAAGCAGAAAGATGAGTGTGGTCATTCCAAGGCGACACAACAGGTCGCAATCCTACATTTGTCACTGTATTTGCATCAGGATGACTGCAGGACAAATAATCTTAAGAAACTCAGAATCTCACTGAGAAACACCTAATTCTATATTCTTTATTTTCTTGATACACACTTAGGAGTAGATTTGTAGAAGCTCTCAATGCTTTGTCTTTACATTCACTTTGATGGAAGCCATGCTTTGAATATATCAAAGCTTTTATAAACTTCCTAAGATTTAAAAATAGGGGGGGAAAAAGTGTAACTACCGTGAATAAATTAGAATCTCTGTATCGCAGATTGACAAAACTGATGGGCACTCAGTGGTTTGAAGCAAGTCCCTATAATCTTCCCTTTCCCATTGGTAAAATATACTACTAATTTCCCTCCCTTGAATAGGTGAAATATAATTTATGTGATACTTTCAACATGGTCAAATATTGGGATAGTTTGGAATAGTAGTAGGGATTTTATTAGTAGACACATAAATCTATACATGCTCAGGGCAAACTTTACATGATGTGGAGAGAATGAGACTTGCAGTCCTACATTTAGAGAAAGATAAAAGGAAATAACAGGTAACTAACTATTCAACAGTTCCAACTTTCAAAGTGCTAATCATATGGAAAAAATGCCTTATGTCATTTATGGGGAAAAAAGAGGCATCAGAATATCTGGTTTATCACTGGCAGGTTTAGAGTCATCATGGCCTTTGTGGTGGTGTTCTGTGGTCCCCTTGCAGTGCTTTGGTAACTTAAGATTGAAATGCAGTGCACACACAGGATGAGATTAATTACTTTCCTCTGACATTTCCTACCTTAGGACTCATTCACTTTACCGCCTTAATGTCTGTTAATTCCTTAATATGTAATTTTCTACTAGAAATAACAGAAGTAGCCCCTGACTTATTTTATATTTGAGAACAAGGAGAACAAGGGTATGATCCAGTTATTTCAATTTTATCTGGAAGTTACTTATGTCTGTTTTGAATTCATTGTACACCTCAGTAGAGTGACAGGAGCACTCAAGTGCAAAAAAATTCTTCTACCACCCATACAAGAAAATGAGATTGACATTCAGCAGCTGTGCATGAAAACTGTCCTAAACCAGCAGTAACTGGTGTATTTGACAAGGTGTAACCAAAAAATTTTAAACTACATGACCTTAAGAACCACAAAGTCAACGAAGATTAGCTAATACTTGGGTGAATTTATGTAGACTTCAAGGCTAGATTGTGGATTAAACTGTTGACAATCTAAAGAAAATGGCACAATAGCACAACATTGTGCTATTTTTTTGCTAGAAAAGAGAATGTATTAATATGATAGAGAAACAGACATTTCAAAAAGCAGACTTCTTTGGTGCCTGTGTAGCACCAGGAGCTCATCCTCTGTTCTGTCCCGGCTTTACATCTACTGCCTTTCTGTTGAGTAGGTCTGTGCAGAAATGTTTGATTGACAGAAGATTTAAGTTCAACTATTCTTTGATTAATTTGACTTGTGGAAGAATAATTTGTAGCTCTGAGTCGAATGTGTCATTGTTTATCCTATGGTTTACTGCTGTATGTAATAGTTTTATTCATGGTGTTTATTCATATTTGGAGAGGCCTGTGTCCTCCATAGCTAATAATTTAGTCCAGCCTCAAACTGTATTTTTATACCTTTAATCCATTTCTCACTATTTAAAAAAATAAAACATCTGCACTGAGTGATCATTTTTACTATTCTGTTCTGAACTCTCTCCAGTCAGTCAGTATCCTTGATTTTGTAGACATCTGGAATAATAAATAATTTTCTGAAAGCAGCCTCTGAAGTACCATATAAAAAGCAATTTACACATTTATTTTCTGTAAATGTTGATCTTCAGATACAGCCAAAACATCACATTGACTATTGAAATGATAAACTGCTCTCTCTTCAGTATATTTCTTCTGGATTGCATGCTGGTCTCTCTCTTTGTACAAGGGAGTTTGAAGGCATTAAATAACTGCTCTTTTCCAGAAAGCTTTGCACAGCTCAGCTTGTGTCAAGGCACTGAATATAATTACAGAGTCAGAGACTGTAAAAAAACACTGAGGAGAATGGAGGGGGGAGTGGCATGCACGAGAGCTCTGGAAAAGGGAAGCGTGAGCATCCCAGGAAAACACCACAGTAAAAGAGTCAGTGCAGGCCAGGTGCTGCAGCAGGCACTTTGTATCATTTCCTCTGCAAGGAGCCTTGCCTTCCCTGCTTTCAGAGAGGTGGGAGGGAAAATGCTGTTTTACTCCTCCTTATTCACAACTCCATCCAAAGTCATAAATTAATTTCTTCACATAAGGCAGTCTCGGCATGAGTGTCTGTTACACAGACAAATGTTTCCAAACCTTATCATAATTAAACACACCCAAGCACTCCATAGCTCTGCTTAGATAAAGCAAGAAAGAAAAGAAAACAAAAAAACAAACACACTTGGCCATCAGGAAGGCATCAAAAATCTTGCTTGTCAAGTCAAAAGTGTTGCTGAGCTTCCAAAAACAGTCCTGGGATGAGTAACATTATTTAGGTCCCTATTTCTGAAAATTGTGTGCAGTCTTGCTGGAAGCATATTTGGGGCAGGCTCTTAAGGCTGCAGTTGCTGGATGGCTTGTTTTCTGAAGGCTTTGTACTGCCCCCAGTTGTCAAGAGCATGTGTCATTTTGTTTGGGAGTAATTTTATTAGTTCCAGTCTAATCATTTGTCTGCCAGAATGGGACTTCACTGTTTTCATTTTTTGGTTGTGATCTACTGGATCTGGCTGGGATGAAGCTAACTCTTCATAGCAACCCTTCAGTGCTAAGTTTTGGGTATATGGCTAAAGAAAATGATGTTGGTAAGACAATAATTATGTAGCTATTGCTGAACAGTAATTGCAGACACAAGGCTTTTGTTTTTTTCCCTGCAGTGCTGCTCCTCCTCCACTCCAGTGAGTATGAGTAGGCTGGACCTGTGCAAGAAGTTTGGAGGAGACCCGATAAGACATCTGACCTGAACTGAGCAAAGGGGTGTTCCATGTTGTACAACATTATGTTCAGCAATAAAACCTGGGGTAGAGGAAGAAGAAGGTGAGGGCTTTTTTTCTTTCATGTTGACCATTACTTGCAGATTTCTCTTGTGGGAAATAGTGGGTCATTGCCTTTGCATCACTTAGTTCTCATAAGACTGTTTTCCTCCTTTTGTCACTTACTCAAGTGTCTTTATCTTAACTCCTTAGTTTTCTTACATTTTCTCTTCCTGTTCTGTCCCCTGTCCTGGGGTGCATGTGGATGCTTGGCTGCTGGCAGGACTCAACCTACATCAGGTTATTTCTGCTGTATTACCTGGTTATTTCTGAAGCCTTCTTTCTGAGATATGTCTGATTGCCAGCTCATTTATAAAGACAGGTCCCAAGTTCAACCACTTTGTCTGTGGATAGAGAAATAAGCAATTACCAGGACAACAATCACCATGAAATAGTCAATCCTTTTTCCATCACATGTGGGAAGGCAGAAGTGAGAACAAAAGTAATTTTTAATCCTTTAGGACTCAGGGTACAAAGCTCAGGAATCTGATCTAATGGATCAGATGTATTACTATTGAAGCCAAGAATAAGAATTTCCTTGAAAAGGAATGAGCAATTTTTGCCCCTTTCACTACTCATCACTGTCCTCAGTTTTCAACATCTGTTGAAACTGTCTGGATTGACTTTTGCTCCAAACTCTTCGCTCTCTCTGATGGTTTGTAGAAGTAGCTCTGTAGCTCCTGCTTGGGTTGGCAAAGAATTGAGTGTCACCAATGTGCTGAACAAATGGCACAACTCAACAGTCACGTCATGCCTCTCTTGCAGAGATCTCAAACTGCTTCACTAAACATGGCAAGAATTATTAACTTTTCCTTGATAGACAGAAAACCCAAGGCACAGAGTTAAGTGATTTGCCCGGGGTTGTGAATGTGCTGTTGGCACATCAGTGAATAGGCTGCAAGCGCACCCTAAATTCTGGTCTAGCATCCCCCTGCTTGACAGTATTAACATCTAACTAATCTTAGCTAATCTCCTGGGTTCTCCCACACAGGTCAGTGTGGAAGGCTCAGGATGTCTCCCCAGGATGCTGATGCTCCTGAGGCATGCTCAGCTGCTTATCGTGTCCCTTTCAATCTGTCTTTGAAGGAAAGGAAGCAACCACTGCGTGTGACCCTGTTTGTTCCTGCCAGCTTGCAGAAATTGATGATTGCAGTCAGGTACATTGGAGGTGATATAAAAGCACATTCATCTGTAACAGAGACCACTAAAAGATGTGCTGTAATCATCACTGCTACCTAACCTCTGTCCTGCATGAGCCGATTAAATCACTTAAAATGTTTGAACACAACACTCATTGTGATCAATGTCATTCTGTTGATCAGATCAGTGGGAATGAAGAATAAAACCCCATTTACTGAACAACAAATATTGGCTGTGTTTCCAAAACAGGCCAAGGGCATATTGAAAAGAATATTGATTGAGCCAAGAAAACATCGAGCAGTTATAAAAATTTAATCATATTCTCATTCAAGCCTGCCTTCAGTGCAAGGAATTAAAATTCTCCCAGCTCCTGAGGATGGAAGATACATTTCCATAATGTTCTGTAAGCTTCCAGTGCTTAGCATCTGTATTGAATGGTGGAATTATTCTTTTCAAGTAATTTAGCTGAGAGACATGGTGCTTTTTGCACCAAGTGTATAAATTGGACAAACAAGCTGTGATTTCATGACTATTTCTCATTTGCAATTGTTTAACAAAGACATGGGCAAGCCAATGTTAAGCCCACAAGGTACTTTTGAAGTGGTCAGAATTAAATATTCAGTCTTCATGATTGAACAACATATTTCTGGTTCCTTAAATCAGATGAAATTCCAATGGTTCCTCAGCTAGAAAAGATTGGTTTAATTACAAAGATGTGTCTATGTCTTAATTGGAAAACTGCTCATAAACATTTATAGTGGGCTGAGAGAACTACTGTATGCAGGGAGTGAAAGGCCATGTTCAGAATGGCACAAGTGCTGTGGCAGTGTCTGGTTATTGAGACTCTATGGGGTTAAAGAGCAGAAGAAGTGTTTGCCAGGAGAAAACAGGAAATTGTTTTTCTGGGCTCTGGTTGTGAAGACTTAACACTTTTCTAAGCTAAGCTCACTGCTGTGGAGAACAAAACCAAAATAGAGATATGTCTGAGCTACTATTTCCCTTCCCCTTTCAATCCCCTGCTTCTTTTACTTCTGTGGCAATCTTTATGGAAGTTGAGTTGCTGGGTCTGTCCTGCAAAGGGAGATGTGAATGTAGCCAGGGCAGTGATATCTCAGTGGCTTCCAAATAACCAAGACTGCAGCATTAGCAAGGATGGTAGGGTCACACAGGGCATGGACACCTTCTCTACACACCAAGAAATCCTCAACCATGCTGCTGTGTTCTCAGGTATTTTTGTATAGCAGGTACCTTGGTAAGTCAGAGTTATGTGGCATCTACACCTATGTGTTGTAAAATTTACTTATATCCTACCCAAAGGAGGGTGTGCTGTGAATTCTTCCCCCTTCGCAAAGCTTGTAGGAATTCATAGCTACACGGTCAGTGGGTGGCATAGCTTTACAGGTGTGTCCTTATTGTCTCAGTACTCTGACTCCTGATGACTGTGAACTGCACAATGAGGAGTTAAATCTAGTCTGGGCTCATAGGCTTCAATTTTCTTTGTCTGACCTGTCACTTCTGAGATGCAAAGGACAGTTGCATTGGTATGTGGAGTTCTGAGTTTCTGTCCTTCCTCTTTCTGCCCCCACCCTTCAGTTGCCTTCTGTGAGATCTCTTCAAGGAAGTGGAAGGAAATTTCGTACATGAAGAATACTTTAAAATCAAGATAGTGCCTGTGTCAAGGTGGCTGAAAAATTGAGGTGCAAAAGGAAAAAAAAATCAAAAGGGATAAAAGACCTGGAAGCAAGTGCTAGGTAGAAAATAAAAATGTGTGATGCATTTGGTAGGGATAGCTTGGGTGCAGATAGATACAATTAGGAGCAAGGTCAAGAGGAACAGGGAAAGCCTTGAAAATCTTAAGCCATCAATAGAAGCACACAGTGTGGAAGCATGAAAGCTCTTTTCTCAAGGCAAGAAGGAATAGCATCTTCCTACTTAAGAAAAAAACAATAAGCAACAGAAAACCAACAAGAAGATATAAACTAATTCTTATGATTTGTCTGGGAAGGAAACAGTAAAAGTAACAAGTCCAGAGCACAGGGCTCTGCAGAGCTGTGGTGTCCTGAGGCACCTTGCCTACATTCACTTACATTCACTTTCCCAATCCTGCCTCTCACACTCATGGATTCATAGAACAGTACCCCTAGCTCCTGCTGTACACCCTCTATACAAGCCAGTACAGTGCTTCCTAATGGAACCTGTGCTTGGAAATGCCCCATTTGAGGACACATTCTCAGTCTATACTGTTATGCCATTGCCCTTCATATCATCCAGCACCCCTAGTGCCTATTGTGTAACTCTGAGCTGCCTGTGTGTTTATTATGCTGCTTTGACAAATGAATGTTGTGCTCCCTGTAAATTAACCCAGTATGCTCAGTTAAAGATTCAGTTTGCTTTTTTGGCACAATTAAATCAAATAATTCAGAAAGAAAACAAAAGTATTGGTTTTTCTGCCTTAGTCTTATGATGAATGAGGTTAACATTTATTTGCTTAGGCATTCCTCTGTGATTAGAGGATGTCTGGTAAGGTAACACAGACCTATACTGTGAAGTGGGAGATAAGATCATCTCAGCAAGGAGATGGGTGCTGGGAGGGAGCAAAGGAGCTGCTAGTGAAGGGGTTGTACCTTTTGCTTATGTGTTTTAAAGGATTACATGGATTAGCAGCGTGTGGAGAAACAACAGCTGATCAGGAATCGTTTGCTGATATATGGTAGGATTATTTATAGAGGGGAAATTAGAGCTGGATTTATACAGCTCACTGTATCTGGTCCCCATATTACTACAGAGATTGTAGTGATACTGAGTGATCAACAAAATCTCCTTTAAGAAAAATTTTGCTTATTTGGGCTGCTCAATTTCTGTGCTCTTTTCAGTACTACAGAAACATGTGGAGATAGACTTGTAGCCAAATACTAATCTCACAAACTCCACAGAAGGTAACTAATACCATCTGTGGCAGTTTTTACTGCAAATTACCACAACATGTGAAATGCTTCTCAGTGATTAGTAGAGTCTTGTCATGGGAATAGTGTCATAAGACCTCCCTTGCACCATGGCTCTAATTTCCAGATGTCTCTGTTTTAGATATATAGGAAAGGATGCTTGATTATATCTCTTCAGTAAAACAGGAAGATTCTTCTTCTCAGTGTGCCTTGAATGTTAATGCAAAGCAGAAATGAAAAAAATTAAACCAAGAAGCATGAGTAGGACATATGTAAGTAAAAAGTTTTCTCTGTCACAAAGCTACTCCCCAGATGCCGAAAAGCCATTTTTATCTGTCCCTTCCTGCTTGTTTTCAGGGTCTGTTTCTCTCTCCCTTGATTTTGCAATAGTACTTTGGACAAGTAGAAGAAAGCAGAAAGGATTTGGAGGGGGAAAAACCCCACCTCAGCAACAAGCAGACCAAAACAGTGAGAACAGGAAAAAAGACACGAATAATCAGTGAGTCCAGAGGAGAGACACCAAGATAATTAAAGGGATGGATCCCATTTTCTAGGGGAAAGGCTGAGAAAATTGGAATTGTCCAGCCTAGAGAAGAGATGGCTTAATTGCAGCCTTCCAGTACCTGAAGGGTGCCTACAAGAAAGATGGAGAGAGACTTTTTACAAAGGCAAGTAGTGACAGAACAAGGGGGAGTGGCTTCAAACTGAGAGAGGGCAGGTTTAGATTGGATATTAGGAAGAAATTTTTTTTCTGTGAAGGTGGTGAGACTCTGGAACATATTCTCCAGAGAAGCTATGGCTGCCCCATCCCTGGAAGTGTTCAAGGCCAGGTTGGGTGGGGCTATGTGCAGCCTGGTCTGGTGGGAGGTGTCCCTGCCATGGGAGAGAGGCTATAACTACATGATCTTTGAGGTCCCTTCCAATCCAAGCCATTATGTGACTCAGTGATTCTGTGATTTGTTGTACTGTTACCCCCTAGCTTTTATACCTGCAGGACAGTAATTTCTTACACCTCCATCCTCCTTTTGTCTGTTTTAAGACCATTGATTAGCACTTCCCTTTAGTCCTGGCAATTGCTTCTTGCCTATTGCGCACATTTGGCTTCTCTCCAAAGGTGTGGCACAATCTGGCACTTTTCTAGAGAGGCTGTGAAGGAGACAGCACACCACATCCTGAGTCTGAGTGGCACAAATGTGCTTTCTACAACAATCAAAACCATCAGAAAATAGCAAATTAAGATTTATAACTGTGTTCTCCCGAGGCATTTACAAACCCTGGTAGACAGAACACGTTTCTGTGAGCTTCCCATTTTGGGGAGCAAGACTATGCATTTATTTTGCTTGGGTTTTTTTATAATTAGGCTTCTGAAGATGGTGGGTCTCATGTGCTGACTTACACTACAAGAACTTCTTTCCACTGATGATCTAAGAAAAAGCCGTTCCTCACTTGGGTACTTGGGAATCTCACCATCTTAGATAATGAAAAAAAATTGACCGATCCTTAAAATGCTTGGAATTTTTTGTGTATTTTAGTGTATTTTTTCATGACTTAGAAAATGACTAAATTATTATATTCTTCCCTAGAAGCTGATTACTAACTGACACAGCCATTAGAGGATGAGCTGGTGAACAGGATATGAAAGGGAAGACTGACCTAATTAGAAAATAAATGAGGACAAGGGAAAAAGATTCTCTTTTGATATGAGCACCCTTAGCATAATAAGAACAATAAAAACGTGTTTGATTGCAAATGTTCAACTTTTTTTCTGTTAGCAGCTTTTTTAAAACTTAGCTTTTAAATCTGAAGGGATTTGAAATCCTCCAGGATAGAAGCAGTTTGTCAAATATTTGTAATTTAAATAAAAAGAGAAGAAAAAGTGCAAACTCTTCCAATATTGTCCAGAACCATTAAAGCTAAGTGCCAGAGGTATGGTGCAAATGAAATAAAAAAAAAAAAAAGAAAAAACCCACATAATTTTTATTGCTTTGGGAACAAAGATGGAAGAGGCATGTGAATGGATGGTAAGCATGAAAAGCTGTCCATGAAGCCTGATGGGAGTTTAGTCTCTTTTGATACCCTCAAAACTGTGTCAACACTTTCCATGAATATTTCACTGGTTTTTAAAAGGAAAATTACCATGATTCTAATCCATCACCTGTTTAAAAAAAAAAAAAAAAGTTCAAAATACTTCTTTCATTCCTTCCCTACGTCCTTCAGCAGTAGCCCACAGAAATACATAAAAGTGCTACATAAAAGGTTAATGAGTGCTATGCAAAAGGTGAATAAGACTCTGAAAAAATGAAGAATTTGATGTATTCTTTAGATGTTGGTGAAAAAATTCTGTTCTGGTTTGCAATCGATGGAATCATTGACTTATGTGGGACCACAAATGGACTACAAGTTCATATTCATTTATCATTCTGAGTGTACTTTGACTTTTCCAGGAAAGGTGAAATTTAAAACATCTGTAATTGCTATGTATATGCAAGTGACTAGATGGTCATGGGATAGGAGAATAAAATACTAATAATTTTCTCTTTATGTCAATTGCTCACACTCAGCTGCTAATTGCCATTCAGAGGCACTTGTGAAGAAGAATTTACTGTGTTTCCTAAATAAATAGCAGTTTTCCATAGCATGGAATATTCTCCATGCCAGCACATCGGTTGCTATCTTATTAACTTGCGCAGCTAATGAAAATAATCTAAGAGGAACAGTGAAAAGTGCCTTTATTTTATTGAGCTGTTGAGCATTCTCAGTGAATAAACAGAAGACATCTTGAGTGGTTAGTTCCCTTGGTATTGGAGAAATCAGGTGTAGTACCAGTGCAGAAGAAACTGCTGGGCAGATTATCACTATTTCAGATTCTTTATTTGTAACATTGCTAATCTGATTTCTTTGGAATGCTAGAAAATTTCAGAAGACTATTTTAGTTTGTACCTTTGTGCAGGAGATGATAAAGGTGTGACAGGCTAATGTGTTTGACCTCTTTTGAGCTTTACCTTCAGTGCATTGTTGGAAAAGTTCTTCAGTTCTATTAGGGCAGCAAGGAAAGCCAAATTTCAGATAGACCCTCAGATTAAGTACCATATATTTCTTTTTTTTACTGTGTGGTAGTTGTTAGGTATTGTCTGATGTTCAGAACATGAACATGCCTCTCCATAGCCTCAGTCTCTTCTTCCTTTTCCTCTTTTCCATACTTTGACATTTAGACTTACCTTTAGAATATGTTCCTTAGGGACAGAGATTGTCACATCATGATATTCCTTTGATGAGGCCTGAGCTTTACTACCTCCTTTCCCTTTTAAGGTTTATTCCCCTGCTTCTTTTCTTTTATGATTTTTGGGTTCCTGTGACTCCATCCAGTCCTCCCTCCCAGCATCTCCAGTATTCTGCATAGGACATGAGTTTCTGTACACAGTGAAACTTGAAATAAGGCAAAAAATTCAGGCCTTAATTTCAAAGGGGAGCAAGATAGTTTAGCAAATCATAAGTAATTGTTTCAATACATTGTTGTCTTTAAGCACAGCAAAAACTGCCTAGCAAGGTGTCTTGAATTTTCTTTCAGGTTGTGGGCTCTCTGTCCTTGGAGGTGTTAAAGACCAGGCTGGATGAGGCTCTGAGTAATCTGGTCTAGTGGAAAGTTCCCTGCCCATGGCAGGGAATTTGGAACTAGGTGATCTTTAATGTCCCTCCCAACCTAAAAACTTCTATGATTCTATTGCAGAGGAGGTGAAAATAAAAATTAAGTAGTGATACAGCAGTGTTTTTTGAATAACTGAGTTACCTTTAGTGGCTGAGTATTCTGTCATGTGGCTGCTGTAAGGCAAAAATCAGTGCAGGTCTAAGCAGAAGATGTCCCTTTTCAGATCGATCCATACAGTCCAATGATGATCCATGTAGCTGAAGTCCAAGTCCTGTCCCTGCACAGCACCACACTCTGTGTCTGAGAGCATTGTCCAAACATTTCCTGAGTTCTGTCAGCCTTGATGCTGTGACCATTCCATGGGGAGCCTGTTGCAGTGCTTGACCACCCTCTGGGTGAAGAACATTTTCTCTCTCGTGCAGGGCTTCTAAGCAAAAGCACTCTGTGGGCTTAGGCAGCCCTCAGGATCATCAGTCAGGTCAGCAGTGCCCCAAACCACTCAAGTGTTTGCTAAGGTGTGAACATAGCATGCACTAACACTGGGCTTCCTTTCTTCTTCTGCTGTCCATTCAAATAGCAACAGGCATTCTGACAGTCAGGTCATCTGACAGCATACCTTTGTGACTACAAATTGCGTCCAGATGAGCTGCAACTTCATGTTGTTTCAGAACAAGATTTTGGGAGGAGGGGTCACGCTTGCCAGGTTTTCCATGTGTCATTTGATTTTACTGATACACTTGATGGGCAGCTGACAAGTTTAGATAAATGCATTATGGCCATAACTTCTATCTCAAGCAGTTATTATCAAATTGTGTTTAAGTAGTCAAAGGAAGTGTATGTTTATCAACTTAAAAAAACATTTAGGTAGAATCTTATCTACAGTCGCAAACACGTGGAGTTACTGTAGATAAATAATTTTTGAAATGATGTGCCACAGTGTTTACATTAAAATACACAGACACTTGCATCTTAATTATGAAGGTTTCTGCTAAATGATTTTATATTAGTGTAGGAAATGAGCATTTCAGCTACACCTTCCTAATTTAGTCTAACAAAATATGACCAAGAATTTCCTTACATACATTGTTTTATAATGCAGCACAGTACTCTCCCAGAATTGATAATTCACTTCATATAATTACAGTTATGGAGAAAATTAGGCAAATTTAAATGGAAATACTAGTTTTAAAATCCACTTATAAAAAAAAAAGTCAGTGTATATAGATAGTAGTTATTTTTCCAAGACTATCACTTCATTAGTTTAAAACCGAAGATCCCAAATACAACTGTTTCCATACACCCAAGCTGCTTAGATTGGGCCATTTTATTTTAAATATTATAAAGCAAGTTCTGAAGGACACCACTCTCATAGGCTTTAAATACAAAAGCATCAGACTAAGAACAGTGACTTTCTGAAGCCTTGGTGCGAGAAAACTGACAGTGACATATTTATGTATCAAAGATGAATAAATACAATAATTTAAAATTCAAATCTTATACATAATTTCATTTTTTAATTTTTTTTTATTAAGGATATAAAAGATTCAAATGTCAGAACTATAATGTCAGAACTGTTTATAATGTCAAGTGATGCATGTTGCATATTCTTTCTATATTCCATTGATCAAACAGAACCTGGGATAATGATTGTAGATGATGGAGTACATTTCATGTGCAAATGGACATGAATTTAAAGTGAATTTGGAAGAAAAACTCTTTCATATCAAAGTCTTAATAACTATTTTGTTCAACCTGCACCAATCCTTGCATGTATTATTTTGCTTAATTCTGATGTTTCTAACAGTAATTAGTATTAGTGTGATGCCTGCAGGACATTGTCAGGCAAGGAGAACTTAGTTTTGTAATATAATACAGTAATTTGATAAAACTTGTTACAGACTTGAGAGAGAATTAATCCTGATAGAACCAGAAAGAGATATAGTTTTCCCTTTGCACACATTTCATGCCATTCTATTTCAGCTCATAGAATTAGTCTTGTTATTTACAAAGTAAGGTTGTGTTTTGAGCCTGCTTTCCTAAAAATGAAGAGTATGTGATCATGCCATCTGCAAATGCCTTCCCTGCAGTACTGAATACCACCTTCAGAGGCAATTGCAAACCAGTTTGACAGGAGGTAGAAATCTCAGAAAGCCTCAATTGCTAAGAGCTTTCACCCAGGTATTTGGACAGGGCAAAGATACCTAAATTAGTCAGGGAAAGGCTGTCTATTTTGCAGAAGTACAAGTTACCCTATACCTCTTACCTTTTGTCTCATGCAGCCATGGCAAAGAGCCCAGTAAAACATTTTTTTTGCAAAGGAGGACATACAAGTCAAAGGACACAAATCTCTGGGGGTGCTTACAAAATTATTTGGGTTTTGCTATTCTTTGAACTTCTAATTTTGCTTTACAAAGACAACAAAATTTAACTCCAACACTTTTATAAAAGGTTAATGTGGAAGAATAGTGGCTGAGCCCTGGAAAAAAACATAAAAATATCATATTATTTTAATTAACAAATATAATAAAATCAAGAGTAGAGACCTTTTTAAAGGGGATACACACCTTGGGAATATTAAGCTAACTGAAGTATTTCCCAGAGAACTTAATCCAATTTTGAGTACTGATTAGAGCACATGTCAGGTTAATACAAAGCAGGCTTTGTTCTTAATTCATCTGGATAGAACGCAGTCCTACCTAAAAGTTTGTGCCCACACTTTAGATAGTAGGTTAAAGAACATATTATTAAAAGAAAAATATTGTTAACTTTGTGTCTTCTAGAAAAGTTGCAGTTTGCATTACTTTCATTATTTTATTAATTATTCTGAACAGAAGAGAACATGCTGTTTTCAGTTTGGATAGTGGTAATTTTCTTCATAGTAGCTGGTATGAGTCTGTTTTGGATTCGTGACCAGAACAATATTGATAACACAAAGATGTTTTCATTACTGCTGAGAAGCACTTGCACAGTGACAAGTCCTTTTCTGCCTCTCACCCCACCCCACCACTGAGAGGGCTGGGGGTTCACAAGGAGTTGTGAGGGGACACAGCTGAGCCCAAGTGACCACAGGGATATCCCACACTCTGTGAAGTCATGCTCTGCATATAAAGCTGGGTGAGAAGAAGGAAGGGAGGGGATGTTCAAAGTGATCTTCTCAAGTTACCCTTATGCTTGATGGACTCATGCTTTCCATGGAGACAGCTGAACATCTGCCTGCCTGTGGCAAATGGTGAATAAATTTCTTGCTTTGCTTTGCTTCTGTGCATTTTCTTTCCATATTAAACTTTCTTTATCTCAGCCCACAAGTTACCTCACTTTCACTCTTCCAATTCTTTTCCCCATCCCACTAGACTGGAGTGAGTGAGCAGCTAGCCAGGGTCTGACCACAACATGTTCACAGAGATCAAATAAGTTACTTTTACTGCATCAAATATCTTTTCTATTATATGCAGACAAAAGTTGTTATTTTTTTTCCTGTGGCTGCCACAGTCATTAACAAGGGAAAGAATAAAGAAAATAAAAGGAGACAGATGAAGAATGAAAATTGTTACTCCTGGAGAAGGCTGCTCAGTATTGCCCAGGCAGGCTTTGACAACATCAAGCTCTGAATATATCAAATATTATCTTCCTTGAAATGATGACACAAAGACCACCTCCATGACTGGATCCTTCAGACACTGTTTCTCCTGCCATTCTGTATGACTTTGAGTACGTTGGAAAGGTCAAAACTTTTTGTAATCAATTCCATTAGGTCCTCGTCTTTTTCCACACCATTGATAAACTCTTCTAAAGTCAGTTCCCCTGAAAGAAAATCAGATACTCTTTAGAAACTGAGAAACCCAGCAATCTCTCCAGTGAACGAAAGACCATCCATGCCAGATTGAATCGCTTATGAAAGTTGCTGATAGGAAAATGCAGGTAGAATATTTGCTAATGTTTTCTCACTTAGCATCAGTCAGATCCTAGAACTGAGACTCACTTGTCTTTCTGTTAAAACAGGTCAAACACAGCTTTCACTGAAGTCTGAGACAATTATAAGTGCTCATAAATGTGTGTTAGTGGGATCTAATGAAGGTGTATCAGAGCTGAATTTAGATGTACTGGCCACTTCTGACTGGGCTAGATGGAATTTATCTTAGAGCTGCTTTTAAAAGAGATTAGGGTGTGATTTGCTAAGGATTAGTGGGCATAGTCCCTGTGTTGACTACTAGGATTATTTAGAGCCATGATCAGATATAGGAAAAAAAAAAAGTGGTTTGATAGATAAATCTGTCTAAGTAGTTGGATAGATACATTCTTCCAAGGAACTGAAATAGCCATTTAGAGTGTGATTTTTTTGGGTTCATGTCAAAATCAGCTAATAACTCGCAAGTTTCAAGACAAAAATAAAACTCTTTTATTGAAGAGTAGGAATATTGTTTAATATTCTTTCTCTTGTCCTGCTGCTCTTTTGCCTGTCAGCAAAGGCCAGTTCTAGGCACATATCTCTTTGCATAGTACACAGAAATGTACACAGTTCTCTGTCTAGGGGTTATTCCAGTGATACTGTTTTACCTTGAGAGGAGAAATAAATCTTGGTTTAATAAGAAAAGCCAGATTGTTTCCTCTGAGAACAGTTTAAAGTTTCTTGTTAAATTCACAACAATGAATGATTTCTCAGTAAAATAAGAAATTACAAGGGCCAGGCAAAGAGGAAAATAGCTGGATGAGTTAAGGCCCCAGGGTGCAGGGGAGCAGCAATTCAAGTCATGTGTATGTCTGGTGAATGCCTAGCATGCTGAGTTTTGGCTGTTTTCAGGTTTAAGTACTCCCTGTAGGGTTTTTTTTTTGTGTGTCTTGGTTTTTGTCCATGGCAGCCTTGGAAACTTCATCTGACATGAAAAAGGAAAATAATCAGCATTTGAAAAATGTGAAAACCACTTTCTAGCCACAGTCAGTGAAGTTTGCTTTTGTTTTAGTCACATCTGTCCTTGCTACACTGGTGACAGGCTCATATAAAGAGGAAAGTCATCATTTGACAGAAGTCCTGGTTCTTAGGCTTCAATGAAAGTACTAAGACCCTCTCCAGGAGCTGGCATGCAGAGCCCTGAGGAAGTTGTCCTTCTTTTTTCAATAACAGCCTATATAATCATTCCACAAGCAGAATCAGAATAAGCCATCTCTGTACACTTGCATGCATCATCCTGCTTTGTCACCCATCCACTCACTCCCTCTGAACTCTCCTCCTATGCCAGGCACTCCTCTTAGTTCCCCTCTCCTTCCCTCTGCATTGCCTTGGACTCAGGTCTTTGGGTGGATGGGGTTCCTGGACTCATCCCATGGACATGCTGCACCATTTTCCTGCTTATTCAGGCCAACTGGTCTGGGGTTCCCTCCTCTTGATCCCGAGCTGTCCATTTGGAGGTACCAATAGCAGGCATACAAACCACACTGCAGTCACCAGATGAGGTTACACTGACAGGCCCAGTCTCACTGCTGCTGTGATGGGCGTCAGATTTCTGTCAGATAATGAAAATAAATTGCAAAACCAACAGGAGATTTGTTTTAAGAATTGTTCTTTACAACCCATGGAATTATTTATTGTTAAGGAAGGACTTGATTATTAATATAAGGAAGGACTTTGCAATTTTGCAAAGGACTTTGCAAATTTGTCTGTATGCACTTTTCTTCAATAAGCTACAGGGAGATAGCAAAGTTGAAGCTAAATTTGGTAAAACTTGACCCACTCCTCAGGTCGAGCTTGTCCTGGTCTCCAGCAATTTAAAAACTAAGAAAGCATGGAACCACTATGAAGATAATCCTGAATATGTCATGTTCTGGATTTTCCTTGCTAAAATGTATGACACAAATGATGATCTAGCTCAGATACAACTATTACTTGCCAGTAAACGTATGGTCAAAGCAGTGAATAATTGTAAAATTTGGGTTCGATTTTGTCTGTCTTTGGACTCCTTTCATAATTTGTTGTCACCCAAAGAGTGGGCCAAGGAGGTGGGTCAGAAAAATCATCCACTAATGCATCCTCCACATGCATCACAAGAGCACTGTTATTTTTATATACTCTGATTATATATTGCAATCAACTTTTTAACCTCAATACACTAAATAAGACCATAAAAATGCCCTTCCCTCTGCCAAATAGCCCAACGTTCCTGTCTGTGACCTGACTTTGCTCTTTTTTGCTTTCCTTATGTTCCTAATTTATCAATGATGGCAGCGATTGCTGTAAGACATAGTTGCTGGTGGAAGGAAAATCTTCATGGTTGGAAGTATGAAGGGGGACATTAATCTGTAACAAATTTTCAATTAGAAACAACTCTGAAGCAGTGAAAAGAAATTGTAGTTTCCAAATGCAAGACCAATTGACGTAACCTAGTATCTTGAGGAAAACACAGGAGCATGTATCTTAGCATGTGTTGACAGCCAGCCTTCAAGGAACATCCAATATGCTCACCAGTGTTTAGAACATGCTAGAGCATTTGCAGTCATGCATCTTATTTGTTTTTTTAAAAGGATTTAAAATAGGTGATACCAACACAAATATTTAATTCCCCCACTGCCAATCATACTTTCATTTTGCTGTGCAACCTGAGAACTGGCATTTTGGATGAACAGTGCAGGACTTCTCTTTCAGCCCTTACTACATATAATTCCTTTGTCAGTTAACTTACACTTCATTGTAGAGCTGAATTAAAATAAGGGCAAAGAAGAACAGATTCAGGCTTTCAGGTATCTAAACCAGTCATCCTTCAGCTGCATGTTCAAATCCCTTCTTGTAGAGGAGTCCCTGCCAATGCCAACAAAACCTGTATTCTTACCGTCATTGTTCACATCTATCTTCTGAAATATCATGTTTGTGAACTCTTCAGCAGTCATGTTGGTGTAGCCATTAATAGCCTGGATAGCCTGAGGGCAGAAACAAAGGAAAGTCTTTCAGGGTTTTTCCCATCAAGTTGTGAAAACAATACACTGGCAGAGGCAATACTTGAAGTGCACAAACCCTTTCAAAAATCACTAAATAAATAGCTATTTCAAGTAAATCTTCAGTAATGAGGACTGGAAATTTAATTAACATAACACAGCCTGGAGATTATAGGCTAATTTGCATATCTCTGAAGGTCTGAAGAACCCTGTGGCACCTCTGCTCTGTAATACGCTTTAGATTCCACATCAGCATTTTTATCTGGCCCTAGAGAGTCCATGCCCTTTGGTCTGTGTGATTTAAATGCAGCATTGTTTTTCCCAGCTGAAAGCACATGCAGAGAAAGCGTAAGTAATTTTTCTATTAAGACATGTTTAATTTAGTAATCACAACTAAAGTCGGACCAGGAATCCTGGAAGTCCTGGCAGAGTTTACTTTTCCTCCAGAGAAGTTAAGAAAATCAGAAGAATCCCCGCCCTTTTTTTTTTTTTTTTTTTTGTGGTAAAAGGACTCAATATTTGGAGTAAAGGTAGAAATGTATGTTTTTGCAAAATCGTGTCCCCTAGACTGGGAAAATGTGTGCATATATAAACATGCATATACATAATGTAATGGGCACACTGTAGAATTTGTTTTTCTGCACTTGAATTGTCTTGAGGTGAACTGTATGTGCCACTTGTTGCTTTTAGTATCTCTTTCCTAATATAATATTAGTCCTCATATTTTAAAACAATATAAGTTAAACCTATTTATCACTGATATGGAATTCTTGACCAAGTAAAATCATAAAAATACCCCCTTCAAATGCCCCCAATTCCTGTCTGTTTCAAAAAAAGCAGCAATAATTTTGCAAAAATAGTTACATAAACTATTTTTTTATAAACTGTTTTTATTACTAATTTGTACTTTAGGTACTTTTTGCTGTTTTATATGTCTGACCCTCCTGCAGCAGTCTTCAGTAGAAAGTTATATCCCTTCCACAGTTAAATTTATTGCAGTGCCAAGAGTAAAGCAGTGGTACTTGAAGTATTTGAGTCACTGACTACCAAAGAAGCCCCTTGAACAGTAAAATAGTGTCAAGACAGCATTGAAAGGGTGCATGGTTATCTGGAAGGAGTTTTGATGGTTGGTAGTGATATGCTGATCCATTGTTTGCATAACTGTAGAGACAGATTTCGTTTTAATAGCACTTCTGTGTTTCTAAATTAATGTTTCAAATATGACACATCTCTTTGGGCAAGCCTTTGTTTGCTGATGCTTATTATAAGCTGGGCACCCCTTAATGGCTGTGAGCCTGTTTGTTTTTTTTTTTAGGGGCCACCATTTTTAATCTAGTCTAGGTCAATGACTTAGGCAGGTTTAAGTTAAAGGTCTTATACTCCAAATGAGATGAAAATACACAGAGGTCTAAACTGGTTTTAAAATCAGGTAAGTTAAAAAAGAAATATTCTTTACATTAAAAGGATTTTAATTTTAATTCTCACTTTGGATAAAGCCCAGAAAAAACACTGTTGACACATTAGCTCTGGGTGAAAATTAATGGAGAATATTTGTGAAAGGAAGATTTCATTAGTATCAAAGGAGAAATCTGGAAGATTCAGCCTCTCCTTCTACCTTTAGAAAGCTGCTTTTTAGGTGATCAGCTTTATTTGTTTGACCCAGTATCTCCATCTGGCTCCAGTTCCTTTCAGTTTTGGCAGCAGCTATTTAAAGTCTCTAAAAGTGACTGGTTTGGCACCAGCAGTAATCCAGATCCCAGGAAAAGTATTTTCCTTGTTTGTTATGACATTAGAAGTCTATTTAGGTTTGATGCTCCCTGCAGCAAAACTTTGTAGTGAGTCTTGTACATTTAGGGAGCAGTATTGAGTCATATATATTTGTAAGGAGCCCTAACATACCTTTTGGATTAAAGCAGCTAATGAAGAGCACAATGTTATTTCATTAGACCAAGTTGAAAATTATGAAGATAATTTTAAAGAAAGAATTGCACTTCTTTAGTTTTATGGGTTTGAAGTGGATCCATTTTCTGCAAAATTTTGAAAGTATTTTTATCCAAATACCACTGTGTGATTTAATAGTAACATTATATTTCCATTATTTAGTTTTAAAATGGGGTAATGGCATTTGTAGTAAACAAAACTAAAAGTCTTTAAAAAAATTAAAATATTGTAATATTTTGATGCCATCTATATTCTTCTTGCTGCAAGATGAGTTTGAGAAGCCAATATTCCACAATAGACTGGCACATATACTTGTAACCATCTGTTTTATTCATTATGCTGCTACAGTTCTACCCTGCCTTATAGTATAGTTTATCACAGTAATGTCTCTACTGTTTCTACAGTATTTCACTTTCAGTAAAGTATTTTATCTGTAGAACTACGGTTTAAAGTAAAATACTATTGAGATGTGTTCAATAAGGAAGAAACTAATGTCAGGAGTGTCACTACTAGCTACTGTTAATTCTGGTTTTACAGCCATAAAACATTAGATAAAGTACTGACAATCCATTTGCAGCACATGATGAACCACCGTTTCAGGGGCAATGCACTATATCAGGTGCTCTTGCAATTGGTCATAACTTGCTTACCCTGAATATGCTTAATAGTTCTTTTTTGTCAATGCATCCGTTTCCATCAGCATCGTATAGCTTGAAATACCATTTCAATTTTTGGTCAATTTTCCCTCGTATAACCAAATTTATTGCAGCTATGAACTCCAAGAAGTCTATAAATCCATCCTAAGAGAGAGAGAGAGAGGGAGAGAAAAAAGCACACCCATTTAACAACATTGGTTTTCTGTTTTTTCAGGCAATTGCACAGAAACAGGTCATCAAGTTCCCTACAATACCCATTGATTTATGAAGCACCTTAACATAGAAGTCTTCAGTGGTGTTAGAAAAGGATAAAAGGATAAAAGGATGCGGTCAACTGGAGGAGCTATAGGAAGAGGTGTTAGGAAGGACAGTTTTGTTCTCCCATGAAATCCAGGTGTCGTGGAGGTGAGGGGCAAATCTGTTCTGATCAATTGTTATTGACAGTTTTTAAGAGGAAAAGAAACAGTTTTGTGGCAGGCTGCCATGTGAAAAAGAGGAGTTTGGGATATCTGGTTTGGTGCTAATGAGATAGCTACAGTGGAGTTGTTTACATCTATACTGAAAAACTGTGTATGATTTCCATTGCCACAGAGCTGTTCCAGGTGTTATTAATCTGAGAGATCATGTAATAAGTGCTTTAAAATTGTAACCAATACTCTGGCATGAACCCTAAGTATTGTGGTTTATCCAAATAAAAATCAGGTCTCTCTGATGAACATTTTGCATGGAATATAAAGCCTTTGAGGCATAAACCAGTCTCTAAATATTAAGGATCAGGGATATACATAGGGAGAGAGCATTTCAGATTGATTTAGTTCATTATTTTCTTACTGCTTTTCTGAAGCTACTGATAGAAGCCTGTCCAGGACAGGCCTCCATAGTCAGGTTTTTCTGTTTCTGTAAAAATATGGTTAGGATGGAAAAAATGAATTGCTGAATTTTGGAGCATACTTGCTCCAGCTGTTTCTCATGTGCATACAAAAAGAATTAACAGCTGGTAAATTTAGTTTTGTGATCAGAATCCAATTGGTCAGAATCCAATTGCTCAGAAAACCTTGGAAAGACTTGTCAGTTTCAGATGATCTTTGACTGAAAAGAGAAGGTTGGATGAATATCCAGTAGGTTTAGTATGTAACTTAGTGATTATTGTCATATATCAACAGACAGTTGAAGTTTACAGTCAGCAAGCATTAATCAGTCCTCAATATTGTACTACAGGAAAAGAAGACCTGTAAGGATGCGATGCAACTCATTGCTAAAATCAGAATCCTAAAGTCATTTAGGTTGGGAAAGATCCTCAAGGTCATCAGGACCAGCAGTTAACCCAGAACTGCCAAGTCCATCACTAAACTGTGTCCCTAAATGCCACACCTTACATGTCTTTCAAAGACCTCCAGGCACTATCAGTGTATTTTGTGATAAGGAACCAAACATGTGAGCATGTGGAGAATGATGACAAACAGGAATTTATAAGGGCTAGAATATACTGAAATTGAGAGCTCTGCTGACCAACCTTCCATTGACAATGCCTAAAACCATCCCCACACATCTACCTGCCTAGGTTCAATTACAATAAATTGTGGGAGTGAAGGTGGGTGTTCAAAGACTGGATATATTTTTTTAATAGGAGTCCATCCTCTTTTTGTTGTTGTTGTTTTTTCTTCATTCTCCTTTTAGATTCCTCCCAATTGAGCCCTCATGATGTTCATCTGGTCAGAGCTCCTGGGAGTCCCTTGTAGTGCTTGTTTTGATTTCTGTGCAAGGCTGATCAGCAGAGTGGCACCTAAGAGATAAATCCAGTGTATTCAAACACACTGGATTCAGCCTTCATGCAGAAATGGTGTGTGCATAAGTCGTGCAGACTAACCATTGCTTCACAGACCTTCTGCAGGTTCTCTGGTGGTTGCTTGTTTTACTCTAATTGCAATCACAAGCAAATGCAGCAAAGACACCATTCAACCACTGCTGAAGATTAAATGAAATTTGACAGTAACTACAAATAATTTTCAAACAAAATTAGGCCCAGCATTAAAAGCAGATGCTTAACCAAAATTGACATATCACACACTACAAACTTAATCTTCTTTTTGGCACACTGGCTTAAATTTCCATTTTGCAAATATTATTTCAAGAAGGATCTCGTAAAGTATTTTACTGGAAGTCAAAATGTATTTTGCTGATTGCATTTCTGTCATCTGATTTGATATATCTATTAAGAATGTGGTTAAATGCATTTCACATTGCTGCTTTTTACTGCATTTTATACTGCTTGTAGCAACTACAGATTAATTTTAGGATTGCTGGATGTCCATGACCAGATTAATTTTCTTCTTTCTCCCTTACATTTCACTTGGAATTTTGGAAAATATGATTTTATTTGCTTTCTTTCTGCATCTTGATGTCACTACTGTTGCTCTGACAAAGCATCATGAGTTTGGACAATGTAATAACCAGTCTAATGTGTTTGAGTGTGTAATTCTGATCTGCTGGAATATATGGCCTGTCCCAAACAGGAAGGGACTGAAGGCCAGGGCCAAAAAACTCCCACCTCTGAAAAACACCTGGGAGAAATTTGAAGTTGTCAGGAAAGCCCTTGCCACTTTCTGCAGTCGTGCAAAAACTACTGGTGACGTGGTAACCAGCAGCCAGTTTCTATTTCTCAGGAACAGAAATACTGGGAAGGTAGACGTGTTTGTATACTTGATGTGGAACCAGGAACATTTAATAAAAGCATTGATGAAAAATGTGATGTTTTCCTTTCTACACCAAAAAAATACATTGTAGGTAAAAAAGAAAACATATGTGGGATGCAGAAGGCTACATGTGATCTTGTTGCACATATACAGAACTTTCTGAGTTAAAGAGAACTACTGCACTTTTTACAGTAGCATCTTAAAACACTACATTAAACAGTGAAAAATATCATAACAGTAACCTATGAAGATCATCCTGTGGTTCTGTGAGTACAACAAATATTGCAATAAATGTGTTGTGATGTTATTAAAAGAATACTGCTGTGCTGATTTACCCATCTGCTGCTCTATAATCATTCTCAATACAAGTATCTAGATAGGTCCTTATGTGTCTCTAGGCTCTGTAAAACACCTCTCTGCAGCATGCACAGCAATGTATCTGTCGCCTGTTAGGAAGTCATTAATTCACAAGCAGAGGGCTACTGTAAGAATACTAAGTTTTTAAATAATGCCCAACAACATAATAAGCCAAGCTGATTACCAGTGGCGGAAGATACAAGTTATTTACTTTTGGTGTTTAACTCTGTAATTGCCAAATATTTGTAATATTTTTATTAAATTGAATTAATGCTAGTGAAATCTGCTTATTCATCAGCTTAGGATACAAGACAAATTTGGGTGTGTGAAGGTTTCCTTTCCATGTCTGTATGGTGTTGGCTCTGCCTTCCTTGCCATGGGCACCTGTAGGGGCGGTGAAGTCCTGCACCCTCCCCTGCCTGAATGAACAGAGGCACATGGAGTCAGTTCACAGGGTACCCTTCTGGGAATGGTGTAAAATAGAGGGACAGAATTCTCCTAGTGTGGTTCTGAGGAGTAGGCTGGAGACATACGAAAGAAATGGATTCAGAACTTCTTTTACATGCCCCAAAGTCTTCTATATTTCTATACGTAGTAGGTTTAATAAAAATGTAGACCTTTTTTATTCTTTTAACAGCTTGACTGGATGAACTAGAAGTTTAAGGACACTTAAGGTTCATGCATGTTTTTTGTGCCCTTTGATACTGTGCTTTTGCAACTTGTTTTGCTTTCGCTGATGAGTAGTTTTTTAAGCCACTTGCAACAGATTGATTCAGACAACAAAGACAAAAGGAGGCTTCAAAAATGGAAGGAGAGCATGCTGATGGTATGAAATTGGTCCTCAGGGCACTACGATGTGTTACTGCCTAGGGCCCACAGCCCATTTCAGTTTTTCATTAGCTACTGGATCTCCTGAAGAAAAAGGAATTTAATTTTGTCCTTTTGTGAGAGGTTTTTGCTTCAGACTGTTAGTCTGTGTACCTTTATTGGAGGCTGCTCACCATTATTTGATGAGGACAGAGATGTGTGTCCCCCGGGGCAAAGCTGGGCAGTGAGGGACTGCCACGTTATATAACGGCCATTAATACCCCAGCCCTGGAGCTGTAGGAGGGCATTAGTCTTTGGCTCCCAGAACAGCGCTGCTAATCTTCACAGATCCTTAAAAAAACTCTTAGGACTTCAAACTACAGAGATTAAAAATAATTGACTTGTCAGCTATGAATACACAGCTGATCTGAAACAGTACGGTTATCTAAGGTTGTGCCAGAGTCATCTGAACTTGGTGTTTTGGCCACCTAGTTCTTCCCTGAGAGTGATTTCCTGGCACTGACAGGGATCCCCTAAAGGGATAGTCAGCCATCTCACACCACATGCTGTGGCCAGGCATGTGGAAAGGGACAATTTCTGTCCCTGAAAACCCTATGGTGAACTAACTCATCATCTTATTTGGACCACTGTATGCTCCACCAGGACTCTATACACAATAAGCAGTGCCTTGTTTCCAAAATTTGCTCCTGAAAAATCTCTAAACTCAATCTGACAGAAGAATAGCTCAGATTGTTTATCAGGATTAATAACTGCAAACATAGATGGTCCAGGTATTTCAAACCATTAAGCCACCTCCTTTCCCAACTGCCTTTCAGAATAGTTCTTAAACCTCTTAAGGGAGAGGGAGGAGGCATGGGTCAAACAACTCAAAATAGCTGTGAAATTTATAGCTAATCCTATGTGCTCCTTTCTTTCTCTCTGGGTCCAGTTTCAAATACAGCACTGCTTTCTCTGCCCTCAGAAACCTCAAGGAGGATTCATTTCACTCCATTTCTTCTCCTCCGATTTTATCAGAGAGTCAGAGAATTATAGAATCATGTAGGCTGGAAAAGGCCTCAAAGATCATCAAGTCCAACCATCCATGGTTTGTTTTTGCTTCTGAGTATTTTCATCTGTTCCTCAAAGGCTGCATGTGCAATTGTTGAAGAAATAAATAGCTACTTGTAACTCTGTTACTTTGATACTTCCCTAAGATTTTATATTGGAGCTTGGGCTTGGCCAGACTCACAAGTTCCATGAATAAACAGAGCTGTCATTTGTCGTGGGGCGGGGGAGCAAAGATTATTAAATAAGGATGAAGAACAAAGCAGGGAATTAGGAGCTGAAGATCGTTAAGTGGTTTTGTAATCATTACATTCTCGCTGTTATGTAAAGGGATGAGGCTGTATTGACCAAACTGTTACACAAGGTTCTGCTTTGCCCCAGTGGAGAGGACCTGCAAGGTTTAGGACTTAGAAATTATCAGGACATTTGCTTTGGAGGAGTCGGAAATGCGGAGCCAGCTATGTGTCCTGGCTCTCAGACTTGTAGGCTACCCTGGTAAAACCTGGTGAAATCCAAAATGCTAAGATGACAAACAGTTTATTTCTTTAAAATTAACAACTACCCCCTAACTCCCTGTCATCATTGACAATTTTCTTTCAAGATTACTGGAGAAGACAGGGAAGTCACCAGGCTGGGGCCTCTGCCCAGGAAGGCTGTACTGCAAAGACCTAGCCCCTATGCCCTCTGCCATCCTCTCCTGGATGCTGAGGTGTAGCTTTCTGCACTCCTAATTTTGCAGCTTTGCCTGTGCTTTTAGGAACATCTTTCCCAACTTAACGAAGTAGGCAAGAGAGGAAAAACACTAAAAAATAGAGCCATGACAACACATTTTCCAGCAAATTCCTTGCTGATAATCCTAGCAGATTTTTCTTGTTTGACAAATTCAAAAGCGTAGCATGACAAACCTCCAGGAAGAATTGTCTTGGTTTGAAAGAAAGATGTATGCCAAGGAAGGCAGTAAAAAATATGATCCCCTTCCCTTCAAATTATTATAACTTTGAAATTAAGGGGCTTTCAGGCAGAGATATGGGAAAAGGAATAACAGTTCTTTACTAGTATGTATAACAAGGCAAGCAAACAGCAACAGCAGCAGCAACAGCAAACAGAGGCAGAATCCCGAGCACAGCCTTCCCTCACTGCCGGTGCTTTCCCCATGGTGCAGTTCCGGTCACAGCCAGCAGGGGGCACCGGGGGCTCCCAGCCGGGCAGGGCAGGGGTAATGATTCCTCCAGGCCTGCAGGGGGCGCTGTGGGCAGGGCTCAGTCCTGTCTTCCTCATGCAGTCTAAAACTTTTAGATCATAACTCAAAACTCATAATGTTAAATCCTACAGTCAAGAATTCAACTGTACTTGCATTAAGCAAGTGATGATATAAATGGTAATATAGGCTTTTAGTTGTTAATGACAAATTATTACAGTATAAGTTTGTATTTTCACAGTAGTGTTGGGTTCAGACCCTCTGTAACTTCGGCTCCCAGTAGTCGGCCTTGAGTCTCACCAGGCACCTTCTGCCAAAGGCTCCGGGACAGACCATGATTCCTGGCTGCAGAGTAAAGCACATTCCTCACTTGGTCCTGTCCTGACTGGGCCAAGGGCTACCGCATGAGCGATCTCCTGCTTGATCTGGGTGAAGGCTTGCTGCTGCTCAGGGCCCCAGTGGAAATCGTTCTTCTTGTGAGTGACCAGGTAAAGAGGACTCACAATCTGGCTGTACTCGGGAATGTGCATC
>VXBI01008388.1:2067842-2144681 GCA_013397375.1 Toxostoma redivivum | reverse complement strand
CCCTTTGGGTCTTTGTAATAGCCGTTCCTGAGGAAATCTATGCCTAGGATACGTGGGGCCTCTGGGCCAGTCACAATTGGATGCCTCTGCCACTCTTTCCCAGTCAGGCTCACCTCTGCCTCCAGCAAAGTCAATTCCTGAGACCCCCCCGTCACCCCAGCAATGGAAACAGGCTCTTCCCCCACATGCTCTGATGGTATCAATGTGCATTGTGAACCAGTATCAACCAAGGCTGTGTGTTCCTGTGGGTCTGATGTGCCAGGCCATCAGATCCACACCGTCCAAAAGACCCGGTTTTCCCGTGCCTCTCCCTGGCTAGAGGCAGGGCCCCTCTAGCCCTGGTTATTATTTCTCTCCTGGGCATACATGGTGGAGGTTCCTTCAAGGGGATTTGACAGATCTTCCCTTCTGTAATACCCTGCACCTTGGTCATGGGAGGTTGAGGCTACCTTCACTCTAGTGGAGCTCCCTCCATTAGTGTTTCCCTCCCTGAGTTGACGCACCCGTGCTGCCAGGACAGAAGTAGATTTCCCATCCCACCTTCTCTTTTTTTCCCCATGGTCATGCAGGAAGAACCACAGGTCAGCTCATGGGGTGTACCCTTTCTTCCTAGCTGGAGGACGTTGGGCTCTGACGTTGGGGCCTGTGACTCACACTGGTCCCACACTGTTCTTCCTCACCTGCTCCCTCACCTCCCTAATCCCCTCTTTTAACTCTTCTTTGAGGTCCTTAACCATGGCAGAAACATGAGCCTGCATCGGGCCATTGACCATACTCATAATTTCTGAGCTTGTTGGTGACAGAACCCACTTTCTCTCGGTTGTTATTGGCATTAATTGTTGCAATGAAGGTGGTGTATTCAGATGGCCCTAGATTTGCCAGATTCAACAACGTTTGCCTTGTGCACCTGACCTTTTCGGGATCATTGCCATACTGTCTGTCCCTTCCATGAATTCCTCCACCTTGGCCAGTTCCTTTGTCTCTCTTGGGTACCAGTCTTTGGTGTCTCTTACCAACAGATGGGACAAAATTCCATGAGAGAAAGAAACTAAATGAAAAATTCTAACCCCCAACAAAAGTACATTGAAGACATACATATTTTCTAGTGGCAAAGATGTTCTGTTTGGCAGATTTGAGTGCTTCTATATAATGTTCTCTGAATCTCAAGGGATGTATGAAAGACAGCTCCTAAAAGTTACATCCATATACCATCATTGCCTAAACCACTTGTATTATTATAGTAGACTATTACTATAATAACTGGTTTATTCTAATTAATATATAAATAAATAGAAAAAAAGACAGTTATGCCTTAAAAGAAGTCTTAAATTTTCTTGAAATAAAAGAAGCACCTTCCTGAACTGTTTAATACTGAAATTACTTTCCCCTTTATTTTCATCATAATTTAACAAGTAATACTTAAAAATAATTATGATTAATTTGTCCAAAGTTAATCTCCATTGCCTATTCACACAATGTGATAAAATTACGGTGTTACCTGATAATGATGTATGCTCCAAATGCTTCTTAAGCTCAGTGAAAGCTGCAGAATACATGCTACTTTGTTTGTACTTAAATGAACTTTTCAAAGAAACCCTGACCTTATCCAGACCAGTTATGTATCAAGGCTGGATGATGCAAGGAAAATTCAATTTGAGTATTAGTCTGTAACTTGAATATTTTAAAATTGAGATTTTAAAGAGAAACATTTATTGGAAATTCATTACCCTTTTGGAAATGCAAAAAACTAACCAACCAAACAACAAACAAACAAAGAACAAAAAACAAAACACAACCAAAAAAACCCCAAGGAAGGCCACTGAATTCTGCAGTGCTGTGATAGAAATCTGAGACAGGCATTTCTTTAATGTCCCATGTAAAGAATTGGCCTTCAATGCTTGATGGTGCTGTGTCACTACTGGGGAATTACCTCTGGTCCAAAACTTTTAGATCTTAACTTAAAACGTTAAATCCTACAGTCAAGAATTCAACTGTACCTGTGTTAAGCAAGTGATGATTTTAATGATAATGTAGGCTTTTAGCTGGTAATGACATGTTATTGTAGCATAAGTTTGTACTCTCACAGCAGTGTGTCCTGTGACAAACCACTAGAAAACAAAATTAAGATTATGAAATTGCACCAACAACTGTGTGAAGTACTTAAAATATTACAGAATCCTTTTTTTGTATTTTGAAATCAATATATAAAATTGAATGTAAAAAATTTGGGAGGCAGTTTAGGAGAAAAAAAGGCATTCTTTAGTACAGTCTATAAATAAATAGAGTAGTATTTGCAAACAGGTGAAATATTCATAGAACATGGAATTTTTTACCAGGGCACTGCACCTTTCAAAGGCACTTAAGCATACTGAGAGAAATTAGGTAACTGTACTGCCTTGAACACAGTAAAGCATAATTTAACCTCCTCATTTACAGTAATCAGGCTAGTTACTTTACATTTGTGATAATTTTATGCAACATTACTCCAAATTAAGGAGAAGCAAATTACTTGGCTTTGTTGTTTTTGTTGGAATGTGTCTGAAACTCATGGGAAAAGGATTTTTACATGTCACCTTCAGAAAGTCCAAAAATATCAAGAAGTAAGAGCTGTAGATTTTTGTTATTTCTGACAGAAGAATTCTTTCTAAGACATATCTAGAGCCTTATTTTCTTCTAGCCCTTGGTTTGGAAGCTGATTAACTTTTTTCTACATACTGGCTTTTATTGCTGACTACAATGTGATAGCAATGATGATCATAAAACAAAAATAAGCTTTCTATGTTTTTATTGTTGTGGAGACATTTACAAGAGCGACAAAGCCTTCAAAATCAGACAAAGCAAGAGTTAGACTTCTCTGGGCAAAGTGGAAGTGCTAGGCCAATACAAGACCCATGGAAAAAGAATAATGTAAAACACCCTGCCTCAATGCAATATCAGTTTACATGGTTCTTAGCCCCATAGAGTAATGCAGATGTTGCTTTGTTGCTTTGGCTAGGCTGGTTGGTTAGAGGAGGTTAAGAAAATTGTCCAACCAATCGCTTCAGGCTGAAGACTTCCCTAAAGTTATGCATGTTGCTGAACTTATGTTTGCTCAATTATTCAGAGATTTATGACACAAAAGGGGAAAGTAGTTCAGGAAAGTTTGGGAAAATAATTCTCTGATTATCATCCTCACTTTCTATTAACTATTGCACCCAATTTTATTGTGTCAGCTTTGGTAATGTCTGCAAACATGTAAGGATGTAGCAAAAGGGCTAAGTGACTTCTTAGGCAGCCTGACAGTTCATATCACAGCTGCTATTCCCAGTTCTCAGGACACAGCAGAGCAAGACAATCTGGGAAAGGAAGCCCAACTAAAAATTATATTTTCCAGGAAAAGACAATTAGCAAAGTTATCCTGAGCCATTATAATTAATCCCACAAGAAGTGGAAATGCTTAAGATTTAGGTTCCAGGTAGTTTTTGAAGCATTGCTCTCTAGCACCCATATTTTTTTCATCCTTTAAGAGCTCTTCATACTTTCTGTGATCATGTGGGAGGCAGCTAACACATCGTGCTTGGTAACAATTGCTCAGTTGGGCCCTGCAGTCTTTAACAAAATAATATCTTCATTAGAATCTCTAAACTAAATGCTTCATAGAGATGAAAATAACATTCTCTCTCTCAAAATTTATAAAGTGGAAAAAGTGGAAGAAAAAAACAACTGAAAGTCAAATGAAGAATAAACTGCAATAAGCAGTAAAAGACCTCTGAAAAATATGTTGTCTTTCTGTGGACATTTGTATGCTTTTCATGGCGTAGGAGGTGCAACCATTGCTTTATTAAAGAATTTCATGGCCAAATGACTCTCATTTCCTTCTACTACTATACCAAAGGTGGTGTACTTGGCTAATCACATTCATGTCCGTATAACCAAAAGAAGATAACATCTATTTATATCCAGAACTCAAAATCAGATGCTGAAAAGTCTACATGAAAATTTGAATTATAAAGACACAGCAGGACAGTGGGGAAGGAGTTAGGATGAGAAAAAAAAGGAAAGGTGGTCTGTCTCCCAACACTTCTTAGCTTTGTTCAAAGTACAAGGAATGAAGGGAAACAGTTATTCTTCAGGAAAATAAAAAGGAAAAAAAAAAAGATTCAACTTGAGATTTAGTTTACATTGCTATGTAGTCATCCCTACACACAACAAAGTTCTATTGAAGTAACATATTTTTTGCATTTCTTATTATCTGTTCTACATCAAACATTCTTTAAAAACTTTCTTCTTTATATTTTAAATGGATTCATTTTAAAATCTTTTTTTATCATTCTAATCTGCATAATGATGGCAGATGAACTCTATCAGAGAACTACTTTACATTTTAAATGAAAAACACAAAGTATAAAAATGATTAAAGATTGACATCAGCTGATGGCTCCTTATCTAAAGATTTCTAAAACTGCTGTGGAGTGTCCATGTTTGTGAATCTACCAACTTTATCTCCGCATAAGAAATAGCAGAAAAAAGTGTTCTCTGACATGGTCTGTCCATTGCTTTATAAATTTTAACAGAAAATCCTTCATCTTGCATAATTTTACTTCACTGCTACATACCTATTAATCTTCTTTACTCTTCACAGTAATCCTACCTTTTAAAATCCAATTTTCTTACAAAGCAACAGACACTTATTCCTGTAGCTAGTTTCAATTAATGCCAAAAGAAGCAGTAAGAGAACTACAACAGCAGCGTCCCATTTTCAGTCCATTGCTTCAAGTGTTAAATGGCTAAGCAAATTTTGTCCTTCAGAGGTCATAAGAACTTAATTAATCAATCAATCAGAGTGTTCAATTTTTATTTTTAGTGGCAAAACCTATCTGCAAGCTAACAGGAAATGAATGACAGTGATCTGAATTTCTGATTTAAAGAAAGATGATATTTCAGAATAAGTGTTAAATAGCAGGGCTGTAGCAGGGCTGACTGTAGAACTTTTTCCTTATTTCTGCCTAAGAGCAAGTACCACTTCCAATGTATTATGGATATGCCAGACATTATTTTTCTAGATATGTTTTCTCCTTTAACATCGCTGAAACCTCGTTTTGATGGATATAATAGCACTGAAATATGATACATATTCTTACTGAAACCCAAATATACATCCGTATACTTGGCAACTACTGAGATATTATAGGTGAACATAACTGTTTCTTCTCTAAAGTTCATCATTAGGATGCATGAACTGGGACTGCCAGTTGTGCTTGAGATGCAGGGGAAGGAAAAAAACAGGAAGAATTAAATGTATTTGTATGTGCTTGCAGATTGATAGTTTTTGTATTACAAATACCTTAAGGATGGATGAAGAAGACTGAGATAATTTTTCCCTAAGAAGAGACTCTTCAAATCTAAGAAAGGGAATCCTTAAAAAAATTAAATTGGTTGCACTTGTATTTTAATAAACATATTATTTTTGAAAGTTTTCATTGGAAAGCTGTGGCAAAAGATAAACCTACCACTTATTATCCTGCCAATGCCGTTATATAAATAATGCTTACAAGTATTAATGTATGAGTCATCAGGAAAACGTTTGCTTGAAATGCTACCTTCTGCACTCCTTGTGATAATCTCAAGGGAAGTGAACTTTGCAATTACAGTTCTGAATGTTCAGCATCTTTATTTTTCAATGCTGTTAAGAATGATGAAAAACAGCTATCAAACTTCACTAGCATATTTATTTGTTTGCTTGTTTGTATATTTAATTATTAGCAAAGCATCCCACAAAGGGCAAGAAAGGGCTGAAAAACCTTCACATGATAGTGCCTGTTTTTAAGAAACTTAAAAAAATTAAAAAGACATCTGTGTTCTTGATGTATAGGGTCATTTAGTTATGAAACCACTGGTGGTCTGCACAGGAGACATACTAGAAAGAGTTAATGCTTATTTAGTATGAGAAGAAAGGTTTTGGAAATACTTGGAACTGACCTTTGTGCATTGAACAGGTGCACTCTGTTGAGCCAGAGTCACAAATCCCTGTACAGTGCTGATAGGTGTACCCATAACTCACAGATGTACCTGTGCCTCACAGATGTACACACATTAGCACGTGAGATAACTGAGCCCATGAAACCAAACAGCCACAGCACCATTGCCTCTCTGGCATGAAATGATCTGCCTGCTGCTGAGACCAGAGGAGGCCCCAGTCTCCACAAGACACTAAATTGCCCTGTGAAGATGTCCCCTTTCTCTGTTGTTTGTCCACTGGCCATTAATTTCCATGAGTGGGGAACTTAAGTACTTCTTTATCTCCAATCTAGAGAAAGGCAGGGAATGATAAGGTTTGGCTTGCAACTGAATTCCTGTTGGTATTTGTATGGATGACTTGAGCGAAATGAGTTTTGACTGGGCTTTCAATCTGTCATAAATTGTCAAAAAAATCTTACCATGCTGCTATTATTCCTTTTAAGCTATTTTCAATTGATTGGAAATTTGGTGTTTTTACTGGAAGTCCTAAGAGGGAGTGTGTGTAGCAGGCTCCAGCTGGAAGGAGCAAATCTGATGAGAAGGTGAAATTCACAACTCTAATTACATTCCACAGTCCCACTGGCAGCCTATGAGCTTAATATTCCATACCTTACATGCTAGAGGTCTTAATCTGGGCACATATGAAACAGAGGAGAAAATCTGTGCACCTTTCAAGAGTGTTTTACCATCTGGTTTCATGTTGTATACCTCCAAAGATGGATGTCCTCAGATTAACTCGAGGCATTAGGCTGCTATAATTGGAATTGTAGATTAATCACAGGACTAACTCCTTAGCAGAGCTTTCTGAACAGATTCCTATTTTGAGAAAACGGAAGCCTACATGTGAAAAAGATACTTTATGCTGAGACCATATTAAATGACTCTAGTTTTCCATAATGGGCTTCTCTAGATTTAGATCAACTGTAAACTAGTTCCTAAAAGATATGATTTTTTATAAGCTTCAGCAATAGAAGTCATAACAATTTCAAACTGTAAAAGTCCATTATTAAACCATGGTTAGAGCAGGAAAAAATCAGGTAATATATCTCTAAAGAGTCAGCTGGGGGAAAATTAAAATTTTCAGGATCAAATCCTCCGTTTTTGCCAAAAATCCTGGGGCAGAGAAAAATCTGTAGACAGGTTATAGGACAAAAAGCAAGCATATGGAGTAAAGAGATCCTCTTATTTTACCTCAATGACATATAACATTCCTTTCTTTCCACCCTAAGAAGCTGGCTGTTCCCACTTTATTCTCAGCTTAATCACATAAAAAACATCAGAGCTGTATACTTGAAAAGCATTTGATCAATGCTTCTTGTTTCTAAAAGTATTCCTTAAGCATAGTGGCCATTCATCTTGGTAATAAATTAAAGAAAAAATTAAATTTATGAAAACAGAGTGCTTTTAACAATGCTAGAAAAAAGAAAAGAAATACAATCATTATACTGAATAGAGATTAAAATACAGCAGATCTGTAAAGCTCTGTAAAAAGTTGCCATGGATATAAATCTTGCATCTTAAATTGCTCCTTTCCATTTTTTTTCTGAATAAAAATATTTATTGGTCTCAAATATGCCAGTTTTAGTTTCATTTGCCTGAGATCCTTCCCTAGCAAGGTTGATCCTCTCAATATCTAACATACTTTTACAAATGCTCACAGGCTATTGATCAGCATAGATTTCTGATCTTTGCTGCACTCTAGCTTGATTCCCAGCTGCTCTGTTGTTTAATACCTATTTCTCTAATTTGTTTTCTGGGAGTTTATTTCCTCATTTTTCTTTTAGCTTGGAAAGTGATCTACAGGTTGGGATGTCCTTGCTATAACCACAATTCAACGCCACATTACATGGAAAGCTGAATTTTTTAGTAAAACTAGTTATGGAACACGTGAAAAAAAAATACCTGTAGGGACTGGTAGAAGTGCTACATTAGGATACCATTGGGACACACATGATCTGCTCTGGTGAAGGGTTTGCATTCCAGCCCACCCGGTTTGTGTAATCAAACAGGCCACCCCTCACTGGCCTGGTATCTGTGACCCCAAGAATTACAAAATACAAACAAGGGAGAAGACAGTAGGGGAAATGCTTTCTCCTGTGCTGACCATACCCCGCAACCCCTCTGTGCTCCTGAAAGTTGTGATGGTCAGCAATAGGATGGGTGATGAGCCAGTTTTCCTGCGAGACTGAATTCCTGAATGGTCATTAACCCATTCTTTAGCCTGTACTGGTCTTAGCTCATCTGAGGAAGACGAGGAAGAAGACAAAAGTTCAGAAAGATGCAGTAAGAAAAGAGGGAATTCCGTCACACAGATGAGGCAGCTGAGATCTTTCAGGACCTCAGCAGCTTCCTGGTACAGCTCTTCACGCCTCTCTGTTTTTGACACCATCCATACCTCCCTCACATCTACTTTTAAAATGTGTATTAAGTTCCCCCAGGCATCTGTCCTCTACCTCTCATAAAAGCAGTTGTTTTAGTATCTGGCAGCTTAACTCTACGTGTACAAGTGATGACAGCCTGCAGAGCACAGTGACACAACTCTGTAATACCAGATAGAGTAGCAACAATCAGCAGATGATTTCCTATTTTAAGTGTCTTTGGCCACTGCCACAGAAAAGAGTGAGCAAATGCTCTTTCTCTAACCTGCTCTGATTCCACTCTCCTCACTTTTGCATTAATCCAGAATCTGAAGGTCTCAATGAATCTGAAGGATTCACAGGACTGCAGAGCATGTGCCCTAGGCCACTCAGCATCACAGTGAGTGGAGGGCTCAAGGTGGCCAGCTCCAGGACCTTGCAAACAAGAGGCAGTGCTCAAAGACCTAGAAAAGGGTGCCACATGAAATACCAGATGACCGTGTCTTCAGCCTTGTCTGTACTACTCAGGAAAATATATCTTGTCTGTCTGGGAGCCAGCTACATTACAGAGAGCTGACTGCAATCATAAGCAGTTATTGCACCAGAAAGGAGGGTGAATTGTACATATAGCCTGGAGAAACTGCTTGACCTCTTCATTCAGTAGTATTTAGTCTTGTGACTTCCTCATCTGAGTTGTTTTCCCTTCTGCCACATATTCCATATAGTATCTGAGAAAATCCATTTAAATCCATTTATATACATTGCACTTCAGTTAAGTACAGACCATATTTCCCCTTTGTCTAATGTAAGAACTTATTAACTTTGAGCACACCAGCGTTTTCATATGCTTATATACAAGCACAGGATAAGCAATGAATAGAAAAATGACCAATGAACTGGAAATTACATCTCTTTTTAAGAATTGTTTCCTGGCATTTTTTTAAGTGTCCCCAGAAAGTACTAACAAAAGTCCTAATCCAAACCTTCAAAGCACAGGCTCACTTTTTCACCTCTAGTGCACCTTAATGGCAAACCTGTCCGTGAGAGCAGTTTTGGGAGGATAGCACAAAGAGGAGCCTGCAGGCAACAACTCACAAACAAAGAAATAGTATGAGATTAAAAAAAAATAAAGAAAAGAAGGTTTACCTGGTTCAGATCAAAGATATCAAACACTCGTTTAATGTATAGGTCTCCCTGTGGATCCAGCCCTTGAAGATCCAAAAGATTCTTGAATTCATGCAGGCTAAGCAGCCCAGATGGACATTCTCTCATAAATTTGCTGTAATAGTGGTGCATCTGTGCAGGAGCATCTGGTAATGATTCTTGGGAGCCCATGTTGTTACACAGTAAGCGTCCCTTTCTGTCTGTTCACATTTCTATCTCGCAGGTTCAAAGTCTTGCTCATGACCACAACTGGGGTTGATACAGCTTTTAAATGGCTACGTTAAACATCTTACAGAGTAAGTTTCTATTTTTATGTAGCACCTATCTCTACTCATGAGATTAACTTTAATGCCCAGGTCTAAAATAGATGGGATTTCAAATTGTGGCTAAAGTAAAGCAAAGAGCACCATGGTCGAATTATAATTCATCACTCTTCCATTGACTACAAACATACCTGTTATTAAAAAAATAAAGAATCCTCTTTATTTATTATTCTAAAAGGGATTGATTTTGAGTTATATACAAACCATTAGCAACACACAAGAGTCTAATTCTGGAATAGCTATAAGGAATAGCTATAGTTTCTGCTGCAAATAAGGATGGAAAAGTTGAGAATGCAAACAACAATGCCTGCAATTACATCCTCTTTGCTGTAAGTGGATTAAGCCCTACTAAAAATTGAGCCCCTTGGACTCCTCCTTGATGTACTTTTTATCATAAATATGCTGTATGGCATCTTGTATTTGTGTGAAATCACATCCTATTTCTTCCCTCTCAGCATGGGTTTCCAGATGTAACACACAGTTTTGTTCACCAGCCTTGTCACAGAATTTGAGTGGAAGAGGAATCTTTTACAGTAACTTCCTAAAAGGGAATCAGCTTAGCCTGGTAAGTAAATTAAAAACAGGTTTGCTCTTGGTCAATGCTGTTTTTTATTTTACAGCCTTCAGGAGCTGAATTCCTTCTCCCTCCATAAGCTCAGGGAAGGGGTTAGGTATCAGTAATGCTTCTGTACTGATTAGCTTTTATACAAGGAGATGAGCAGCTCAGGAGCGTTACTACAGGACAAAGAAATGAGGAGCTATAAATAACAGTGTAAACATACAGGATGTTAGTGATGCAGAAACAAGACACTGCCACTCATCCTTTTCATTTATAATCGCACGGTGGAGTTAAAGAGCACAGTCCTGTCAGGTGGTGAGTGCCCATGAAAAATGGCAACCATCCTCCAGCCTGACTTCAGCCAGAGAGTGAGCAATCAATGTTATAGGATCAGGTCAGTTTTTTAGAGGGACTCCCATACTCCTAATGATCTGTGCTTCAGCTCCCTCCACAAGGACATCAACAAGTTTATTATCATATACTTCAAAATATGTCATATGAGTAAGAAAGCTTGAAAGCTTCTCAGGTGCCAATCTGAAGATTAAACAGAAAGATACAGACATTGCCATCGGTTTAGCCAAAACTGCTTCAGTAGGCAAAGAGCATAGAGCAGAGTGGATAGCTGGTGTGTTGCGTTTCCTCGAGAGACCATGTCCCAGCCCTAGACCTGCTGTGTGATCCCAGTGACTGAGACAGAATGGAAACACACCTTGTGCAGACATTTCATCTGCAGGTGTGTGCTGGCTACACACTGAGGGTGAATTAAGGTGATGCAAAGACAAGGGAGGTGAAAGGAAAGCAGACAAACCTCTTTGGGACACACAGTCTGATGACAATTCTGAACTTTCTTCTTCAGCCATCAAGCCCTGCTCTTAAAGGAATGACCAGTGATTGTGCCAAAGAGCAAACCCAAGAGTTAACATGGTTTAACCTCAAGTGGCAACCGAGTACTGTAGACAGCTGTGCTCTCACTCTCATCCCACCCTGCCTCTGGTGGGATGGGGAGGTGAAGAGGAAAAAACTGGTAGAACCAGTGAGTTTAGATAAGAATAGTTTAATAATTGAAATAAAATTAATATAGTAACTAATAATAATGCAGGAGAGGAATAAAACCCAAGAAAAAACAGTGTTGTACAATACAATTATTCAGCACCCTCTGAGCAATGCCCAGCCCATCTCTGAGCAACAATTCCAGCCAACTCCCCTTAGTTTATATACTGAGCATGACATTCTATAGTATGGAGTATGCCTTTGGCCAGTTTGGGTCAGCTGTCCTGGCTGTGATCCCTCCCAACTTCTTGTGTACCTCCTCAATGGCAGAGCATCAGGCACTGAAAAGTCCTTGACTTAGGATAAAACCCACACAGCAACAACCAAAGCATCAATGTGTTATGAATATTACTCTTGCTAAAACACAGCATTGTACCAGATACTAGGAAGAAAATGAACTCTATCCCAGCTGAAACCAAGATCACAGAGTATCATAAACAGGACTTAAGCAGGCTGAAAATTTGACATGATAGGGTTAGGTTAAGAACTGCCCATCAATAACTCGCCCAATGCTAGGCATCCTTCCTCTTTTCTCTCTTTCACTTGGGCAGTACCAGGTCCCTCCCATCTCTTCACATGACCTTGTACAGACTCTGGTCACTGGATTTCTCTCTGGGCACAGAGAACTCAGGAATTGCTCACATATACTGATCCCTCTCCCCTCCCTCCTCTTTTCTCCCCCACAAAATAACCATATATTACTTCTGTTTGTTGCTTCCAAATGGCAAGCCTTGGGGAAGTTGGCCTGCAGTGATTGAGGCACATGAGAGACTGCTGCACTGCCTTAAAGAAGGGCCATAGAAATCCAACTTTCTGTCAGATTTTGTGCATTCTGGCAAAAGACTTACAGGAGAATATTAAGTTAAAGTTGGGATGCTTTTAAAGTAATACCTGTTTTCAGAATCCCTTTAGCTTAATAAAAACAACTAAAACACCTGTAAAGGCAGCAAAAATGCCTGGGTAAAAAATGATCTGATTTATAGTTCAGTCTCACAGCATCCCTCACCCCTAGTAAGGGACTAGAACGGTATAATTTGGTTGATATAACACCTGACATAAAAAGAAGAGTGAGTTTTATGGGGCACAAAAAGACTAAAATTTATAACCCTCTGCATAGTCTGACGGCATTTAATGAGCTGGAGACAAAGCATGTGCTGAGATAGTAGAAATTCTATGGAACTCACCTGTTCCAGAAGCCAAAGGCATTGGAGCATTTATATTTATAAATAAAAATAGAAAAGCTGATAACAACATGGAGCCGAACTGGATAAGTTAATATAGCAAAGACATTCCAAAGAATGCTGAAACAATGGATGTAGAGACCAGTTTGTGTATAGAAAGCCCAGTGAAACAATTCCTAATGAGCGATCTGTACCAAATGAAGCTGATTCTAAAAGGTGAAGATAAAATTACTGTATCTGTTGAGATGCCAAGAAGCTTTCTGGAATCTGTACAATATTCTGGGAATCAAAAAAAACCCATACAAGCAGGAAACACTGGGACTATGCACTTACATTGAAAATGATAGTCCCACAATAAAGATTTCTGGTTCAAGGACAATCAATGCAACAACATGGGCACACAGAAAATGCACGTTGCAGGTAAAGCAAAACTGTCTCTGTAGGGAACCATGAGAAAAAAAGATTAGATTCCTTAGTTCAGCTCTGAAAATGGTATAAAAGCTCTTAGTTTTAGAAAGGATCATGTAATTTAGATTTCTTTACAAGTGAAAAAAGGTAGTTTTTTGACAGAGGTTGAAAATAGAGGTTGAGCTTTTTAAAAAACCCCACATCACAACAAAACAAAACTTCCCAGCAGGGTGATAGGGAACTAACTTGAAATATAAAAAAGCAGAAAACTATTTAAAGCAGTGGTACCTTGGCAGTAGGCAGCCCATACTACATCCCTGTGTTGCGAAACAAGGAGGACACACATCTTTCCCCTCTGATAGATGCATCTGAATGCTACCTCTTTGATGTGCAATACAAAAAAGATAACTACTATCTCATGAAGTGGCAAATGCCAAATTTTACATGTATTTGAATAAAAAGCTTACCTACAGATTTCTATCTAAATTCATGTCCTCTTTCCCAATTAACTTTTTGTATCAGCTCAATCCAGCTCCACTTTCTATTTCCTTCCTCGGCAATTTCTATGTGGCGTTTTCTCTGGAAAAAGCCACATCTCTTGCTTGTGTGACTCAGCTCGTGCTTCTATACTTCGCTCCATTTCTCTCTTTCTCCACCCCTTTCTTTCCAGCACTCCATTGCTGTCAGATGCTGGACCCTACCAGTGCTGGGAGCGTATGGAGATCTGCCACTGCTCATTTGAGTGCCAGGGGGCAGCTGTGGGCAGGACCAGAGGCAGCACCATTGCAGACATTCCCATGTCCCTGGATTTACAGCAAGGTTTCCTTCCCCCTACCCTGCCATCTCCTTCTAGTACCTTCCAGCTCCCCATGGGCCACTCATCACCTGTAGCCAACTTCAGAGTCCATTTATGTCTCTTAAGGTGGATACAACCTACCTCCAGCTCCAGCAGGTCTGGGTGAGGTGTTTTCAGAGAGACCACGTAGACAGCTCAAATGAAAGAGCATCATCTGGACAAGACACAAAATTTTGGAAAGAGAAGGCTGTCCTCCCAGAAGAGCTGGAACAGACTATCCTAGTCAAAAAAATTTACCTTTGAAGGCTTTCAGTTTTAAGGATTTTTGCTTTTTTGTTGTTTGCCTTTTTTGGTTTTTAAGACCCAAACTATTAGGTCCCAACCATCACAATCTTCTCCCTATGGACCACTGTACAGTTTTCTAACTATTTGAATGAGTGTTTAGCTTCTCAATTCTGCATTTCTTCTACACACGATACAAGGAGGAAGACCAGGCTGACCTTTCTTTCTTTTATCTTCATCAGAATGTAGCTTGCTTTTAAGAGCTGAGCTTTTCTCCTTTATAAACCAGAAAGATTTTGCCCCAATGAGACAAATTTCTAGTAGGACACAACCCCCTAATCTGAGGTAAGAGGACTCACAAATTCTTGCTAACTCAAGTGTGGGGATGGGGAAAAGAGAGGTCATTGCTGCTACTATAGTTGTACAAACAATTAACTCCTTGAGATTTTGTATAGCTTTAAAACTGAAAAAGAAGGCAGTGACCGTTAAAACAATACATCCATAAGAACCTATTATGTCTGATTTCTTTTTGTAGTACTGCTTCATTATTCCTGACATGGAGATTATGAGTATAACTCAACGATACACATCTTGGTGATGAGAAAGTCAACTGTGCTTATCTAAATTGTGCAGAGCCCAGCCTACGAATGTTTTTTTTTGTTATTGAACCAGTTGCAGACATAATTTTGTGGGTGTTGTTAGCCACACACACTACAGTGTGCCCGTATCTATAAATAAACCAGCAAACCATGCATAATGAAATAACAAGTCTAATCCTTCCCACAGAACCATTTGTAGCGCCGTTCCTTCAGTTTTAATAATTATGGGAAGTGCTCTGAGACACCAATTTTACATTTTCCATTTGGAGTTCATGACTTACAACAAGGACCCACTGCTGAAGCTGTTATTTTCATCAAGGTTTCTAGCTGCCAAAGAGTTGCATCCTCTGTCAGGAAGATAAGTCAGGAATACTTTCTTTTAGTACCAACTGTGAATTCACTGATTTTCCTAAACTCTGGGTGGGCAAGAGCTTGGGCTGCACCTTGTCTGGTGGGCATCAGGGAACTGCAAGTGGGGCTAACAATCCCTGCTACTGCTAACCTGCTACTTTTCAGTGGTCCTATTAGCAATGAAGGCAAAGAGTCCTCTCAGCCAGGGAAAATCTGATAGGCCAGTAAAATCTCCTGGCTCCAACTAGGAGAACTAAGGAAAAAAAAAAAAAATCACTGAATTTTTCCATGCTGATGAACTAGATGGGGGGATCCCCAGAAGTCTTAATGTTAATAGTAATAAATCCAAATAAACGCTCACCCCACCAGCATTTTGATGCCACAGGCTGTTTTCATGAAGGATTTCAGCTTAGAAAAAATGGATTTTTCCAGTTAATAATGCTACATATAGATCCTTCAACAACTCTAAATCCTGGCTTTCTGTGTTTATCTGCCTACACAGTGCAGCTATTTGGAAGAAATTTGAAATTATTTTTTATTTTTTTCCTACTAGCGATAGAATCCCCTGAGTTAAGCACTTTGGAAAAAAGGAAAGCCAAGCCAATAGAGTCATCAGCAAACATTTAATTAAAAGATGAGGCTGTCTTCCCTAATGAGGTACAGCTGTTTTGGTTGGTTTTCCTTCCTGGTGCCCGAAGCCTTTCCCAAGGTGAGCAGACACTGAGCCACTGGCATCTCCTAGTGGCCTGGGCTCGCAAGACAAGGGCTTGTGTTCTTGCTGAAGAGCACGGTGATATTTCTGTCCAGTAATCCCTGTTCCGCTGCTTTTCTGGGACACAGGAGAGGCTCCAGGGGCTGCATCTTGTGGCTGCCACTGCCAGGCCCCTCTCACTACGGTGAGCAAACAACCACATTAATTTATTTATTATGTTGTTTCTGTCCAACTATCAGCTCTGTTTCTGTTGGAGAATTAATCTCTTCTTAAGATTTTAACTATCTTTTCCACACTTTTTCTCCACAGCTGGCATTTCAGTTCCACAAGGGTTTTTATTAATGTACAAAGAAGGGATGAGGCACTATTTCCTCTTTCCACTCCTTGAACATTTATTCCCATCTCTATACTTGTGCCTCAATTTTGTAAATTTTGATTTTTGTTTTACATTTCGCTTGTTTCTCCCCTTTCCTCAAAAGCTGTTATCTACTCATTCCTGTCTATTCCTGTTTTTGTGACTGCACTTTTCCCACTCCATTTGTCAATTCTTTCCATTTATCTTCTTGAGGTAACAAAATCTCCTTTCTGATCTATGCAAAAATTGAAGCCTGCCTTCCTTCCACTACCTATCTTTAAAAGTTGTTTTTTGTAAGAGGTGAATAGGGGAGTAAAACAGCTGTATAACTCTTTTACAACCTTTCCAAGTAAGAATAAAAATGGCAATGATAAAATAATGAAGAAAACCAGAAAAGAGTAATTGTAACTGTCTAAAAATGCAGCTCTGAACAGAATTTATTTTAGAAATGGTGGTGAAAGTAATTATTAAAAAGGTGAATGAAGACAAAAATATTCATACAGCCCACCAGTAGTGAGAGGGGAAAACCTGAGGGTTTTATGGCTCTCATCCAGCCCCACCTACAAGGAAATAAACTAATTTTAGAGATTTTTGGAGAGCTTGTCAATAGGTGGGTCCTTCTCTTTGTCTGGAATGACTTTGACATGTTCTCAGGTGCTTCTACAGGGACTCTCTTGAAGATGAAACATGGTATTTATGCTCCTGTTGTATAAGAGCTTGTGTCAGGTTTGCAGCCTTGGTACTCTTGCTACCATACAGCATCATTACCATTGGGAAAAAACTGTTCAGATCTCAAAGAAGTCTCCCACAGAAAATAGCAGGTTATCTAAATACAAACATGGGTGAAATTCACATGACAGCACCTGAAGAAAGGGTATAAATCAGTGCTAGTGAAATTTGGGAACTTCTTACTGAAAACAGACTCTTCATGACTCTCCAATTAAAAGTAGACACTTTGATTTAACATTCCACCTAAACCAAGCATGGTATAAGTACTTTTCCTATTATAATTCTAAGGTTAAAAGAACTAGCAAGATGTCTTTATATAATTCTGAAGCAGCTAGAGCATGGGGAGACAGTAAAAAGTAATCATATTGCTTCATTTGCATAATCCACTTAACACACATGTTCTGTTCACAGGCTCAGTGATGGGTTTTCAGATAATAAAGTGATAGAAATTTGAATATTTAAAGCATAGCACTTTTGTCATCATAGAAACTGGAAGCTGACAGAGTCATCTTCAGCAGTTTCAGGTTCAGGGAGAAGCTTGCAGACACCTAAGTTTGTTGTTTACTTGGAATCTCACTTCCTAAAATCTAAATGCATGAATGCTACAAGAAATTTAATCTCAAATTATTTTCCTTGTCCACTAATGTCATAGATCTGGCAGTGATTTTTACCACCATGGCAGCAGAGAAAATCTGATCCTCTAGCAGAGAAAATTAATGTGAAGAATTTGGGATGGAGTATGTTTGGAGGGGACAGGATGAAGAAAACAAAACAAAACAAATGCTGAAATTTTCAACATCAAAATAAAATGGCATTATGGCTTTTTGCATCTGTTATGCTGCTTCAAGGTTATGACCTTGATTAACATTAGGATTTTTTCATAAGCTGATTTAAAAAAAACTTCTAGTAAGAAAGATAGTTTCCATTGATTCAGGTAAGTTGTTTTTTCCCTTGATATATAAGGCAGGGCAGAGAGACTTGGTTTGTGAGGTTAAACCTCTGGGTGCTCTTAGGCACCCAACTTGTTGGGTTGTTTTCTTCAATGAGCCAAGCAGCTAATAGTTGCTATAAAGTTACTGCAGAAGCACATCAGTCTCAAAGCAAAAGTCACAGGCACTAAAGTCCATGCTAAGTTTTGGTATAAAGTCCCAAACAGAAGCAGAAACAAAGCAAATGGCAAAAGCAATGGCAAAAAGCAAATGGCAAAAAGCACCAGCTCTCCCTAATGCATGTTTTTATATAGAAACTTCCCAAGAAACTAAGACACAAACTCGGACCACCACTTCTTAACCTATTAGAATTCTAGTTTCTTAACATGCCAGGCTACATATATGGTCTATCTTGTTCTATCTGAAAAATGTAAGCAATATTCTTACTATAGCTTTATTATGTCTAAAACTATGTTCTTGGAGCCTTCACAGAACCCCTAGTATCTAAGACTGTGTTTTTCAACCTTCACTAGAACTCAAACTTCTACACTGGTATCTAAGACCTTTTACTTACTAAAAGCATTTAAAACCCATTCTACTTACTTGCTTGCTTATACTAAAACTTATACCTCTACTTTATGTGTGAGTGGCTTAACATACTTCAGTCCATCCAAAGGCTTTAATTCAATCCCTGCACTCTGATTTCTCTCTGAAGAATTAAGAGAGACTCCTGACTTACTGACTCCAACAGGTTCATCTAAATTGGAAAGGGCTGAGTCATCTTGAAGTAAGATCCTTTGTCTCTGCCGAGCAAAGAAAGGAGTCTTGAGCTGGATTTCTGCATTAAGACCAGAATCCAGCAGACAAATGCTTTTCCATTGTACTCTGCTTGAGCCACGCTCTTGTTAGGAGTGTTGATGCAGTCAGAATGACCAAGAACACTATGAGGATACTGTTACTGAGAAAGCCATGCCAAGCCATAAAACTCCCAAATGCATTTTTCTTGGCAAGCTGGTATGGCCACAGTTCATTCTGCTTGTTATGTAAATCGGTTCCCTAAGCCAGCCTGATGCCCCACAGAATGACTTCACAGGAAACATAAATTACAACAGATAAATATACACATCATGTCTAACTAAACAGATGCAGTGTGAATGCCAAAGAGGAAACTTAATGAAATCCTGGCATATTGTCTGAGAGGTCCTGTTTTTTGTTTGCCACAGAGTTTTCAATGAGGCTTTAGCAAAACTTTATTCAAGGCAAGAAAAGAATGAAACTGAGCTTATCTAGATGGTATGTGTTGTATCTGAATAATGTAGCTACATTGTTGCCATTTAATAAAAAATAGATTTTTTAATTAGTATTTAAAGGGAAAAAGTAAAACATTCAGATAAAACATTCTGGTTCTCTTGATTAATTTCCCTAAGTGTTTAATCCTTTCCAACTACTAAATTATACAAATAGATTGGGCAGAAATTAAAACTTGACAGCCATTTTTCTGGGAATGGAAGCCCCATTCTTCATCTTATTTCCATGTCCAAATGGATATAGACTATATAATCTATTGTAATTGACAATTCTAAATATGCCATTCCTGTTCTGCCTTCTAAATAACTTTGCCTGGTCCTATTGCTGCAGCTGAGCAACAGCTCAATTAAGAAAGCACACAATAAAATCTATGCCTCAGATTAGAAGTAGCTAGTAGAGGATTGTTACAGCATCCTGAAGAACAGGAAATTAATATCAGATATTTTGTGGGAGCACATTATTAAATAATGAGGTTTTAAGCCTAGTATAAGCAGTTTTACAGTGGATTTTATGAAGCCCTAAAGGCCAAAGCATTGCTAAATTTCATTAAAATAGGGAGAAGACTTCCAAACTGATAAAAACCTGAAGCATCTTTTTTTCTGTCTAACGTGGAACATTAATTAAACAAGCCCTTTTGGGAATAGCAAAACAAAAGCCCAGACCCATACAAACTAAGTCTTTTGTCCCCTAAAACCCCAAACACTGGTATCCCAGCTCCATCCTGTATTTTCTCTAGGTAAAAGGAAACAAGTGCCTGATCATTTTGTCAGCCAACTGTTACCTTAAACAATGAATACAAGCTTAATTTTGCATGAATGGGGCATTCATTCTGGGTGTGTCCCTGCTACCCAGCTGCCAAGTTTTATGAAAACATTAGGAAGTGATTAACTGAAATGCCTATACTTTGGTGGAAATAAACCAATTGATTAAAAAGTTCTGGGGATACCAGAGAAGGTAATGAGAGATTGATTGGTAGGGTCAAACTGATGTGTATATAACCTGACAAGTTTAAGGCGTACATCTTAATATTCCTCAGATAACTTGAGCAAACTACTCCATGGGTGATGAGCTTGTAGTAGGAGAAAGGCAATTAGGAAATTTTAAAATACCAACAAACCAAAAGATGTTCTCCTGTAAAATAAAAAGCCAAAATCCCCAACACCCAAAGCTCCCCACACTTTTCAAGAGCACTGAAGTGTCAAGGGCTTTTTGCAGTACCCATTAACTCTACACTGGAAAAGCTCTTATGTGAGCTCAGACACTGTCTGTGTGCGCTGTCTGTAGAAAGGTTAGCATTCATAAAGCTTTTCTGCGGAACTTAATGCATCAAATTAACAATTTCTGCCAGTCAGGTTTCATGTTTGTTGACTGGAAGTTTGCTCATCATCTGTAATTAGCACATTTATTGAGTTAGAGGGTACTACTTAATCAAATTTTGGTATGTTTAACCATCTGGTAATTGGCAGTGGGAACAAAAGAGCATGCAAGGAGCCTGATTTTATAGAAAGAGTCATTGAGGATCGTGGAAGAAAGAATTACATAATTCGAAAAAAGCAAGCAGAATTGGAAGTGGAGATGTGTATGAAAACACAAGAAAACAGTGTAACAGAGGTAATATTGCATGTAAAAAACACACAAGGTACGTTATACTCTCAGCATTTTCTGAAACAAGAATAATTAATTCCATAATAAAGAACAGAAAGGCAATTTCTAGAACAGAAAAATGTCTGGGGCAGTTATGGCTACTATTTGGACCAGTTTAAACCTGCTATTAAAGTAATTTCTGTAATGTAATGACAAATTTTTCATTACATCTCTGAACTCATTGAAATAAGTAATGTGGGTAAAGAAAACTAATGCTTTATTGTTTTTTCCAAATATTTTTTTTATACCAAGATGGCCCCATCTGTTCTATTAGCTGAAAGCTGAGTTTGTATTATTGACAGTTCAGCCTAAACCTATTTTCTGTTACTTTTTTAGGGATTACAGATGAATCACTCCTTTTGTCACATTTGGTAGAAAGTGTTACCTTGGCTTAAGGGGAAAATAACTCTGGATGAGTCTCATGGCTGGAGGGAACCTGTATGGAATAAGATAAAACAACAATGCATCTAACAGCTGCTGGATGTATCTTTAGCAGGGCCTGTGTTGTTAAGCAGTATAATTGGGATGATGTATCAAAATCAGATGTGCCTTTGGAAAAGGGGGATTGACTGATACTGAATTAGGACACAGAAGGTGTTCAGAATGAATCCCGTGCCTATGTTGCATAACCTGAAAGCATTAATACCTATGGATCCAGCTGAACACTCGCTGCCTTAGAAAGATTTTTTCAAGCATCTTTATAAATAAAAATTTCAATTATTAATGCATACTGAAAATAATAATAATAAAAATCTGGTTTTCAAAGGTGAGAAACTATCAGCGTGTATTAGAATGACTCTATGAAACTTTCAAATTGGCAAAATATACTGGGAACATTCAGCATTGTTTTCCAGCCACTCTTGTTTATCTGCTTGGAGGTTTCTATTGAATCACTTCCATTACCTCTGAGCAGGGAGCTTTCAGCTCTCTCAGACATCTCTGAGTGCATCAAATGATAAAGCCATAAGAAAGCCAGGAAGTCAAGGGTGAATTCTTACCTTATTCATGTCAAATGTGTGGAATACTTGTTCAACATAGCTGTTAGCTTCAGGAGTAAGTCCGTGTAGATCCAGGACATGTTTAAATTCATGCAGGCAAAGCTGTCCGGATGGGCACTCCTTCATAAACTTTGTGTACCAGTGGTGAATTTCCATAGCATTGATATCATCTGCTGATCCAGCAGCACCCATTGCATCAAACATACCAGGTAGCCTTTTTCAGTACTTATTCATCCAAATGTTGATTCTTGCTTCCCAACAATGATCATTCAGCCACCAACTCTGCCTTTGAGAGCTACTTTAAACCTCTTACAGATCACTACCAAGATAGACTAAGTAAATATAGCACCCTAGAAAGATTACTGGCACCCAGTTTTAGTAGCCTGTGGTTTTAGCAGCTAATTACAGTCTTTGTGCACAGTCAGTCTGCAGAGCCTCAGATGAACTGATTATACCAGTTCTCATCTTGCACTTGTATCCATGGTACTAAAGGTATTTAAACTGGATGAATATTGAAAAAGCAACATGCAGGAACCTTGAGGGTAGTTTCTAAACCTTCATTTTAATAGTTTATGAAGTTTTAACTAAAACTTAGAACCATTTTAATACTTGGATACATTTTGTGCAGCTGCCTTGGAGTAATTGTTTTTTCATTTTTATTATTTCTGTATATATGGTGATCGAAATCTTACCTTACAGGCCAAAACTGCAGCAGAACTTGACTTGGATAACCTGAAAAAACTGAAAGCGGCTGTACACTAAGCACACAAAACTTGTTACCTTTAAATAGCAGGTTCTACAAGCATCTGAGTCTCCTGCAAGCCAATGCTGTCCTGAAAATTGCTTCCCTACTGCCATTGCTCTTTCAACCCCATCCTTTCCCTTCCCTTAGGCCACCAGAAGTGCTTGTGGTTGCACTTGGGACCAGTGTTAGAACAGATCCAGGTAAAAGCTTGCAATAAGATCAAATACCAATAAATACAGCTAGCTTTAGAAAACATTGCTTACATTTTGCATTGCCTGGTGTCACAATACTGGGTTCTACAAGAGAACAGATAAAGTGAGGGTGGGAAAGGGTGACCAGCAGTATGGGGGGTGCAGGACTGCTGCTTCTGCTGCTTCAAATTGTTTGTGGAAACTTTGTACAGGTTTACAGCATTTAAGCCCTACAGTAAATACTATGGCAGTAGTTAGAGACTGAACTGGTAGAATGTGAAAATACAGCTGTTACACTTAAGGCTGCTGCAAAGGTGATGTCCCACCAGTGTCACTGCAGTGATGTCTCAGCAGAGGAAGGTGAGCACCACTCGAGCAGGGCGCAGAGTCCCATTGCCCTTGTGCTGTGCAGCTGCATGAGATGAATTCTCCTCTGGGCCAAGGCTCCTGCTTGCAAAAGCAGTGTCAGCAGTCAGGAGAGACAAATGTGGTCTAAAGATGGCTACTCTTGGACATGTCATGAGACCTGGTTTTCAGTGCCAGAAGTGATGAGCATTGTGGTGGTGCATCCATGGGGTGTGCACTGCCAATACACAAGGTTTAGGGCCATGGCATGCAGGTTCACGTGGTCCTCCAGTATTTTTAGGCACATAAAGAGCTGTGATGTGCTAATCATGTAAGAACAGAATAGCAAGATGTGTTTCAGAAAGGGGTACAAGCCTCCAGTGAAAAAGGCCACAAGCTGGCCTGTTGCTGGAACAGACTTTCAGCACATATTTGCACCTACATTGCATAAACCAGTCTGCAGCCAGTCAGGGTGATGCTGCTGAAGAGGGAGAGAACGGAGAAAAAAGTGCACATGGATGCCTGGAGGACTTCAACAGAGACATACTAGACTGTAGTTATCATTAAAAGGTGATTTTTTCCCTAATCTCTACTCATTCCTTGCATCACTTTTAACAGTCCCCCCAGAGCAAAAATAGCTGCCCACTATCATCCTGTCAGTTATAAGATCAAGACCTTCAACAGTGAGAAGCAGCAGGGATTTTCTTTATGAAATACTGAATAAAACCAGAATCTGAAACATGTGAAGTGGTATTTGGAAATATGTCACTTCAAAATATCCCTAACAGGCAAAGAATGCCATTTTTTTAATAACAAAGAACAACAAAAGAAAAGGTGGCTTCAAATGGCAATCTTCAGTCTTTTATTGTTTTTCATCAAATCTAAATTTTCAATAGTTAGGAATTTGAGATGCCAACAAAGAATTTTCCAAGAGTGTATCTACCAAATTTCTTGTTCAATGAAAAGAGGAAGTTTAAAAACACTCAAATATTACTCAGAATTCTTCCACCCATCCCTGCACCCTCCCAAAATAACAGCAGTGTTCAAAGAAAAAATATCGAAAGTTTGAACCACAGATTTCAAGAAGCTGTAGAAAATTTTTTTTAGTAAATAAAGTAGCCTGCAATTGGTTTTTTACATTTAAGTTTTCAAACCTTCTTCTGAAAAAGGCAACAGCATAAATAGGAATATTAAAAAACAAGCCATCTCAGTCCTTGAAAATGTGCATATTTCTTTCATATGGCATGGAAGACTCTCTAAACTCTGTTGTTATTGTCCTTCTGGAAGACAAGGTTAAAACGTCAAAAAAATATACATTTCATTTAAATAACTCTTCAAGATAATCACCAAGCTATTCTAAATTATCTATTTGATGAATCTGAAAAAATCACCAAATTTTAAGATAAGCATCATGAACAAGCCTGACATGCTTATTAGCAAAAGTCATTATTTAAAAAAGAATTAAGGGAAAACATGAGAAGACTTGAAGAAGCAGGGCAATAAACCAGACTAAACTGGAAACATGGAAGCTAGAATTAGGTGTAAGTAGGAGAAGAAGCTGCTTTTCAAGGAGTTCTTGGCCATGTTCCTGCTAGAATAGCTTTACTGAGGGATTATAGTGATGAAGTGCACACAGATTAGACGGGCTGTGCTGGTAACACTGTTCTTTTTAGCCATTTAATATCCTCACTTTCACTCAGGAAAAGTTACATCTCTATTTAAAGCACAATTTTCTCAGACTTATTGCATGTCCACATCCATGTTAGCTGGGGAGTACTTTTTTTTTCATGTGTGTTACCTTCCAACAAAGTCTAGAAGTAGAATGAGGGAGAATGTAGAAGCAGGGAACTCTTGCAGGTCTGCAAGCAATGTAATACAAAAGGGAGAAAAGGCAGATGGAAAAGAAAAGCAACACCTATCAAAGGGACTGACAGGACTTTGAGAATAGAGATAGGAGAGAAGCAAGGTACTTCAAGAAAGGGTGAAAAAATTATATATTAAATTCTGCCATAAATGTGAGGTCTGAAAAGAAAAAACTGAACTTATGCATTACAAAAAAAAAAAAAGTTCCAATGACTGAAATCCAGCATCAAGGGTTACACACACAGAAACCTATTATTGCCTGAGCAGTGTCTCTATCAAAGAGGCATGTGCTTATTTGCCTATGAATATGATTGTAAAAAACCACCCAGGTCACCTGGAACATCCTAGCTCTGTTAGACCTTCATATTTGATGGTGGGGACTCAGGGCTACTAACATAGGCTATGAGATAAAAACCCTTAAGAGTGTGATATACTGTATCCAGGAAATTCCAAGTTTTCTATGGATGATGCTATAAAATATAGGGGAAAGTTTAAGGAAGCATTTGAAACTTAAGAATTGCAGAAAATGAGGACAACAAAATCAGGACAGAGAAGTCCATGTCTATTATAGAGAGAAGCTTCAAGAGACTAAACTCTGACCCCAACTTTTCCCCAAAGCAAAATTCACACTAAGTGTCTCTCATTGTTATATATTAGCACCATCAGTCTCTGCAAGACACAGGAATAAAAAATTTGAACTTAAAGATGTAGGAAGACAGCACCATTTAAAAGTTTTATCTGATCCCCTTACTATAGTGACAGGCAATGGTCTTATCTGTAGACATAAAAAACAGAGGTCATTGAAATGAAAAGTCTTATTTTCCTTTAACCTCAAGACAGCCCTTGAAACATTCCTGCAAAATAATTTGAGAAATTAGATTTCTTAAAAAAAAAGAGGAAGAATGTTTGTGCAATTATAATGTGGAACTGATTAGCACAAGTTGAAATAGAGGCTAAAAGTAAATATGAATTTAAAAAAAACAGAAGAATTCAGGTAGGAGAAGCCTATTTAACCCATTTGTTGAACCTCTTTGAAAGAGTGGCCATAGGCTGCTGGAAGCAGTGAGGGTGACAGAAGTGCCTCTTCCCTAGGCATATGCTCCTGGCTTTTGCCAGAGACAGGAGAGTGGACCTGAGTATCTTAAACCTGTTTAATGAAGTGTGGCTATTTTTGTACCAGACATGACCCAGAGAGTGTTTAACTGGCTTACCTTTATCCAGCTGGTGGTCAGACTGGCTGACTGAAGATCAATCATTTTGGAAAAATTATGGTGTTCTGAAGGTCCTGTCTTAGATGGTTGTCTGGGTTCAATGCAGGCAAACCCTATTATTTTGTAAATTGCATATTTACCATAAAAGCATTCTTGTAAATTATATTTTCTCTACAGTTTCCATTTGCATCTTCCTATAATTTTTTTCACATAGGTTATTGCTTCTTTATTAGGACATTTTCTGATTTAATTTGCTCGTAAGCTTCTCAATGTGCTTGTATGTGAAAATGCACAACCCCGAGTACACAATAATAAACTTGTAAATTAGTGCCTTGCTATCATTTTAGGTCCTGTACCTGTTTTCATACATGACAAAAATACTTATGCAGAAATCTGTGTGCCACCAAAGTTATGAAGCATAAAGGGACATCAAAGTTCTACTGATATCAACTAATAAAAGAACAGATTGTTGTGATAGCTTACACTGAGGAGATGAATAGATGGCAATTAAACTTTAAGTCTTCCTCTTCTCTTTTTATAATTAATAACAATTTGTTATGGTTCTTAAACTTCTTTAGATGCCTTTTAAAATTAGTTTTGTAAGTGGGTTCTAAATTGCTGTTAAGGTTACTTAAGTAATATTCTAATGCTACTAAAGCCCTTTATAAAGTATTAAGGTGACACCATAATCTTTCTGGGACTCTTATACAACACACACTACTCTGTATTAAAAAAAAAAAAAAACAAACAAAAAGCAAACAAAAAAAAAAACCCCTGCAACCATCCCCTTTCCTACCTAAGTAGAAAAAAGAGATATGACAAATAAAACTTATTTCTTCTTCAAAAGGATAGTAAATATAAAATTCACCAAAATGAATTTATGAAATAAATCAATAATATTTGGTAAGTGATTATATATACTCAATTTGAAGAACGTATATAACATGCTTACACCATCTTGAAAAGAACTCTGACATTTAATAAATCCCAATTTGATTTGGTAGCAGTAATTGCATGTAATCTGTCAGTCCCTCCCTGGGATAGAGTCTGGGATTATCTAAGTGACAAGATTAGTGCAGTGGGAACAGGCAGAGGAATTCATGGCACACAAAGCATTAGATTCTCTCATGAACCAGAGGGACTCAGTGGGAAACATGAGCATGTTCAAGTCCAGTGCAGCAGGGGATGTTTCTCTACCAAAAATCCAAAGATGCATATCTGTGCTCTCTGTGTGGATCTGAACATGCGACTAACTCTGGAAACCCAGAACCAGACACTTTTTGCTTCTTTTGTTAAATAACAATAAATTGAATTAAATGCAATTTAATGTAATTTACCCTGTGAAGGGACTTCAGTAATTCTGCCATCTTTCCCCTCAGACTACTAAGTTTTCCCTGAAAAGCTATGTTTGCAGTTCACAGCTTTGCTGCAGTTTGCAAGCATAGTCTGCTTTGTGGATATGGCGATGGATAGAATTTTTCTCTTTAATTTTTAAGCAGTATGAGATCTTTTAAATCTAAACAGGGCGTTTCATTTTATATCCTGAATATAGGCAACCCTAAAGTCCCTTTAAAATATATTTCTTGTAGTGAGAACTACTGTGAGCTCCTATAAATACCCATCAGCATGTAGAAAATTACAAGCTAGTAACTCACTCTGGTTAATAATCCCTAACCAGAGGGCATGCAAAGAGTGGCCTGTAAGGTCCATCCATGGTTTGTGCCATATGCAGCAGCAACTGATGTAAAATGGACTTCTGTGATTCCAGTAACTTACTTTGTACCATATCCAAAACCTTTGGCCAGCCATAATGCCGGTTTTTTACATTAGTGAGTTCAGACTGAAAAAAACTGGTAATTTTTGTTACTCCTGTATTTTTCTGTCAGAAGTACCCTTCTGACAAGAGAGCAAGGTATAGTAATGGGATAGGACAAAGAAAACAGAAAAGGAAAATAATATCTATTTATCTTACTATCAGCATTTGATATTACCTCCTGAGAGGCAATGCACAAAAATAAAACCAGCATGGAATTTAATTTAAAAGAAAGATGCACGAAGGTCTTTCAACCTTTTATAGTTTATATTCCTCAAGAGGAATTTCATCGCCACTGTGCTATGCAGCTCTGACTGTGCTCTACAGTTGTCTCATGCTGCCACAGCAATCTCAAGGTAGTTCCTGGCTGCTGTAATTCTTGACAAACTTTCAGATATGAAAAAATACCAGCAGGCACAACATTTATTTGAGTTTTTTCTTTTTTTTTAAAAGAGTATTGCTTTATTGTGTTTTTTTATAGTCTGAAAAACTGATAAAAGCACACATTAGAGAACTTACACTGAGAAGCTGTGCTCTGTGAGTAAGAAGGCACAACTCCAGTGTATTTAGAGGAGGATTGCATGTGATTAAGCACATGCAATTAAAATAAAGGCAAGGAAATCTGTTAGAGTTTAGAATGCAAAGATCATTGTTTCCAGATATTTTTGCTGATCTATTGCAGACTTTTTTGCACTTTTAAATTGTTTTCATCATCATGGAACAGGTCCTAATATCAGCATTCACTATTAAATCACTTGAACTCTAAGTGCTGAAAGATTTGACTCAGACTTGCAATCAAAATTTGAAAAGAAACTAAGGGGAAAAAACCAGACTGGGGTTTCAAAGCTGTCTGAAGGTTTAATTTTATAAAAAGAAATGTGCTCTTTAGCTTAAGAAGTGGGAGTTTCATATTCTGTTTGTGCAACCATGTAGCTTCCCCTCAGCTGTTAGACTAAGACCCTATAAAAGACTTCTATCTTTTTTCTTCTATCACAATTCTTAAAAATCCCCCTGTTGGTATGATTTGTCTAGAACATAAGATATGCCTCTTAGAGCAATTCCTCTCAGTCTGAAGAGTTACTCAAAATTACTCCCTGCTTTTGCATTAATGAGTTTGAGACCAATATCCTAGGCTGTTAGGAAAGAAATTAATGTATTCACCCTCCTGCAAAAAANGCTATCACCCCCCCTAAAAAAAAAAAAAAAAAAAAGAAAAAGAAAAAAATGAAATCACAAAAACCAGTTAAGTGAAATAAATTCTGTCTTCATTAATCTTTTGCTAGTTTTGACTGCCAAAATATTTTGCAACAATAACTGCAAGCTAAAGCTGTGCTCAGGTTTTCTGAATTAGGTGTGGCCTGTTTGTCTACTGCACATAATTTAAGAAACCTCTTTGAAGTATTAAAGTTACTTTTGTTAACAAATTCAAGAATATAAATAAAATCATGCTCTTTTTTCTTGGAAAGAGCACCCACAAAGCTACACACCCCTATTCAGCAGCCTGTCTTCAATGAAAATTTTTTACCTGGACATAGCATGATTTCAATTGTTTAAGAGGAATCTTATTTAGAAAGAAAAATAATTAGTATTTACATTCCGAGGGTATTGTGTGTGTATAAAAGGAGTAAAAAAATTTGTAAAGAAGAAACAACTGAACAAAAGCTAATAGAGAAAGAACAGTAATTAAATTCAGGGGGGTATAGAAGCCCTAGCTGAGCAAATTAACTCTTTATCATCAGCAGGTGAATAACAACAGTTGATTTGTCCTCTTATGCCTTAAAGGTGATGTTGGAGTATTTAGAAATAATGTCTGCAGTACTGGAGTAAAAGGCCAGGACAATGGATAAATATGCCCTCTAGTACTATTACAAGTTTTGTATTCTTTGATCTAAAAGGAAACTCAGAAGAAGAAGGGCAAAAGGCTGTTTAATACTCTAGAGCACTTCCTGGAAAAGTGTAAAAGCCTGAAGTTTGTTTCTGTGAAAAACCTTTAAGAATGTGGATGTGCACTTTGGACAAGCAGCTGCTGGTATCTCCCAGTAACATAAGCTGCCAGTAAGGACATAAAGGTAGTAAACACTCCTTTAAGTCAGCATAGGAAAAATATAAAAAGGTCTCTGAATAAAATTATTGAGTCATTGATGGGGAAGCAATTCAAACTTTGCATGCAAATATCTGATCTTTCTTTTCACCTTAATGGTATCTGAAAGCTTTTAATTCTAAATTGAATTAGCAGTTTGCAGAAGCTGCAGGAAAGCAGCTTATTGATGGGAACAGAGTGAGCTGCAGCTTCTCTGAATGTCTTCTGAGTTCATTGTATATCTGCACAGTTGTAGAAACAATTGGGTGGCAATTTGTCCACAGAGGCAAGACATGGCAACTAAGCATATATAACTTGGAGTGGTAAAAAAAAATCAGGCTGAGTAGCTGTACTTACCCAAAGTGACTTCTCAGTTTCTGTTGTGATTATGGTGGGTTGTCCGTGGTCAGCTGCCAGCTGCCCACACAACTGCTCTCATTCCACCTCCTCAGCAGGACAGGGGAGAAAAGAAGATGAAAAAGCTCAAGGGTCAAGTTAAAGAGAGGGAGTTTGCTTACCAATTACTCTCATGAGGAAAATAGACTTGACTTGGAGAAAATCAATTTAGTTAATTCTCCATTAAAATAGAGTACTAACAGAAAGAAAGAACAAAACAAAACTCAAAGTCCCTCTTTTTGACATGCTCAACTTCACTCTTTCCTTCTTGACTCCTCTACTCCCCCTTTCAAGCAGTGCAGGGAATGGGGGCTTTGGTAAGTTTATAACAGCTCCTCTTTGCTTTTCCTTCCTCTACATTCTTGTCCTCTTCTTCAGGGTGGCTCCTTCCCATGGGCTACAGCACTTCAGGATCAACCTGCTCCAGCCTGGGTTCTCCATGGACCGTGGCTCCTTCGTGGAGTCTGGAGCTCCATGTGTGGTCTGCATGGAAAAACAGGAGAAACCAACCACTTCCCACACAAAACTCACTGGAAAAATTGTGACAATGCCACAGTCAGGGTCACCATGGCTTCCCATGAAACAGGAACTCTGTATTCTGAGTGGATACAATCAGGCAGCTGTTGGTTCCCAGACTGCAAACATAGATGTAGGATCTCCTCCAGGCATGCAGGCAAACTGTTCTCTTAAGAACCTATGTCTGGAAAGAAACAACAGCAGATCTCTGAGAAGTTCAATGGCAATAAAAGCGAATACACATCAGTGATGAAGATTTCCAAAGCACCAAGGCCAGGAAAGCCATGTCTTGGTCACTCAGTCAGGGCATCTTACTAAGAGCCTTGTAATGCAGCTGTCCCCTCATACAGTGGAGGGAAACAAACTGTGTGCAACAAATAAAACTAATGCTTTTAAATGCCACAAGGCTTTAACTTCTTGTAACTCAATCAGGGCTTTTATGGAGAAGGATTAAAATCATACATACAAAGTATGCTTACAAGAGTGTACACCATTCCACTAGAAGAAGTAGCAGAAAATGCTCTTAATGGGCAGTTTCTAATTTAGTACACTTTTAAGTAGCTGAAAACTTCTCAATTTTATGATAATTAATTCTGGTTTTTTTTTTCAACCAGCTGTATAAAGTGAAACTAAACCATCTGGCCACCATAGTGTGTAATTTGCTGTGATTAAAATTAAAGAACTGGACTGCAGGCCAACTCTTGTTGCTATCCCATGTGTTTTCACACTGTATCTGTACTGTGCAACACCATCAATGTGTCTTCCACACAGTGCCAGTAGTAGTACAGAAAGCTTTTTTATTTTAATTTTACTTCAATGATGGAAAGAATCTGTGTTATAAAGAACAATTCCTTTATTTTAGATAAGAAGCTGCAGCACAGGAAGAGATTTGTCTTAGAGCTGCAGTAAAACCATGCTGGTGCCAGAGTGTGTGCTGATCTGACACCTGACTTGTCACTTGGCATCTTGTGGATGAAGTCCCCTCCCATGACTGTCTCCATCAATGGAAGGGGTGATGAAGAGCTGCCTTCTGCTGTGGGGCTGCAGAAGCTCCCACTGGACATTTTAGGGTGGATTACTCAAGCCTCTGCTTGCACAGTGGTTTTAAGTTCAGCAAGGAGAGTAGGAGTAACAGCAGAGAAAAGGGATGAAGGAGGAATTTCTGTCAGACAGAATATTCATGTTGCCTAATCTGCATTGCCTAACAACTCTGCTTGAATTACTGAATGTCTTAAGATGGATGCAAAGCAATCAAGGATGTAATTTCAATAAATGAAGTGCAACCAAAATAACAAATAGAGGCTAACCACACCTAAAAACTGTACTGCAAGCTTGTGTGAGATCTTGCCTTACACACTAAATTATTATGCCACTGTGCCCAGAGAGTAAGGAAAGTCAGCTTCTTGCAAGCTTAGTGTTACCTGCAACAAGTGTGACACTGGCAGCACTTCAGATTCCTGTGCTTCTGGCCTTAAGGTTGTTGTCTTTTCCACAGAACAGTGTTGAGAAGTTGGGTTCAGTGCATTTCTCCCTATTGGCAGAAAAGTCACCCCTGGTATTTCTGGCAATTTTATTGGACATCTGCTCAGTTTCATACACATAATAATGATAAGGCTGCTTTATCATGTTTATAACACACATTTGAAAAGACTGCTTAATGCAGGAACTATAATCTGATGGTTCAACTGCAGTTTGCTCTCGCTGTTCTACAAACTGTATTCACTGAATAAAAAAATAAAAAAACAAAACACAGCAGTTTTTCCTGTGTCAAAATTAATAAAATGTTTTTGAGTGACTTCAGCATTTTTCCGAATTAGGAAACTGTTTTTCTCTCTCAGAAAATAACTTAGAGTCATTATATTAACAATCTTAATGAAATAGCTGGCCAGAGCAGCTATATTCACTGGAACAGAAATATCACCATTTTGCTAATAATTACCTTTAAAACTTCTTCATCTCTCCACATTTTTATTTCACAAGTTGATAATCCTTAAGTAAGAAGCTTGTTTAAGTTTTGACATTTTAAACTTAGTTTCTGACTATATTTTTTCTTCACTTGAAGAAAAATCTACTAAACTATACTTTATCCAGTGGTTCAATGTAAAAGACTCCTGGGCAGCAGAAACCTACTGTGAGACTGGGTGCTCTTTAGACCTGACTTACAGCTTCTTAGTTTTAATGGTCAATGTTAACAGGAGTGTGGAATATGCCCCTAATTCTGTCATTTGGTTAGTATGCCAGTCCTTTTTTTCCCAGGGGGTTAATGGGCTTAATATATATAAAACTCTTACTGCTTCTGTCTTCAGAACCTGACTTAACATTTTGCTTTTTACTACAGACCAGACAGTCTTATGAGACAAATCTGCCAAGTGAATAAGCTTGGTGTTTTATCCCTATGTAAAACATGTAGTGCATCACAAAGCCAAATTAAAAATGCAGTAAAAAGTGAAAGAGTTACAAAGACAATTTAGACAACACTGCTGCCACAATGCATCCATTTAAAATTCTTAGTGCAATGTTTCAAAGCTATACTCTCAAATCCTCATTCCTCCTCCAAATGTGGTAGAAACACAACATCTGCCAAAAACTTACATGTTCAACATATACAATTTCCTGAGAGCTGAGTTCAGCACTAAACCAAAGATTTCCTCCCTCATCCAAGGACAAACTACTCGCAGCTAATTCAGCTCATTGTCCTGAAAAAGGAACAGTCTTTCGGCCCCTAAACACCGTTCTGAACACGCATGGGAGTCATGACTATTACTGGCTTCAGAGACAGACATAAGAGGTAGTAAGGGATGAAAATCCTCACTTCACCCTGCTAAATCCACCATTACACTGTGGTGATGTGACAGGAAAGAGCCAAATACCTGCCACTTTCATCCTGCTGAAGTGCTGAAACAGGGATTAGAGTTATATAATGTTGTAAAATAGGAATTCAGCGTGCAAAGGGAGGAATCTCTCGGCTCCCTTCCTTATTAAAACCACTGCTCACACGGATGAACAGAACTGCCCCTATAGAAAAAAACAACAGCCAAGTCCTCAAAACTAGCTCTCACCCAAGCACAGTGTTACAAAATCACATTCCTGAGTGATCACTGAGTGCCTGAGAATTTTGCTCAGAAAGAAACTGTAGGGCACACGTCCTAGACTGCTGGGAACTTGGTTAGAGTTTTATTATGTCCTGGGTATTTTTCACAGTGCCCATAAGGCTCTGAAACAGACTGAGAAATTATTTTAAACAATCTGTACACAAGGTGAGCGCAGCAATATTTCTAAAATATTTGCATAGGAAAGCTTGTCTTGGATGAGAGGTTGGCATTTCCAGCGTTCTACAAATGCACAAAGAAGACTCCAAGATCTTGTGAATGCTGTTACTGCACCAGCTTCTGTGTGATGGTCCAGACTGCTCCAGTACACTAAATAAGCAGAGAGTAGAAGAAGAAGAACTTAGAGACTTAAAGAGAGTTAGAGGTCCTCTTCCTCAGCAGTTCTTATGGCTTCTTAGCTGTTAACATGCTAAAGCTACCAACAGTTGGTGTCAAACTGAAACTTGAATTCAGGGAGACCACACTGTCCTTATTTTTGAGTCTGGGCTCTGGAATCAGGTGAAACCTGCACTGGGCTGAGAATGCTGTTCCCAGGGCTCTGGACTGGGGAACTCTGGTTTTCTCCAGCACTGAAAGCCCACTTGTTCCAGAAAGCAGGGAGCAAGGGATGACTATCCCAGCCACTTCAGCCAGGCATAACAAAATTAGGCACAACAGCAAAGTGAAAGCAAAGAGCTAACAGAAAACTTGCTAAGTTCAAGCAGGTGTGAGCCCTTCCAAATGATGGTGGTACTAATATTTCTCTGGAAGAGAAAGGGTTGGAAGAGTTTGGAAGAAGTGGAGTGAAAACAGCTCAGGTATTAAATGTGTGCTTGTGCTTTGGGAACAAGAGTATGTGTTTCTTGGAAAAGCATGGAATCCTTGACAGCCTGGCTGTGCAGGCTAGAGTGTAACACACACAGTGCAAGCCAGATAAATGTTGATTAAATAATTTGTTTTGCCTACTGGAGTTCAGTAGTATCAGTCAGGGCTTAACAGATGTCATCCTTCAACATCTTCTTTCACCCAGCAGGAGACAGGTACTTTTGTAGCATGGAGACAATTAGAGTTGTAAACTTTATTAAAGAGCAAATAAGAAGTGGTTGGTGGAGTGAAACCTTAGGAATGATTTAACTTAAACATGCAAAATCAAACAATTAACAGATAAATGGTAACTTTTGCACAAAAATAATCAGACTAAAACTTCTGAGAAACACCTAGTGTTCTGTATTTTGGATATTTTACACTAAAATATCTAGTATTTCAGTACTGTGCCGATATTCTGACTGTTGCCATCTTCAGAAATATTACATTATTTAAGAAATATGCTAAAATGCAAACTTTATTTGGTGGGCTTCCTTTCACTGACCTTTAAGAGAAGCACATGAGAAAATTCAAAGCAACAATTCCCAGTTTTGATAGGTACTGTAAAGTGCAGAAATTGATGCTACACACAGCAGCAGTTCAAGATACCACATAAAGATAAATGATTGAAGTACTGCAGGAAAATTATTTGTCCAAATACTACCTCATTCTGATATAATATTATTTTAGTACCTGCATTAGTGTTACTGAAGTGCCTTTTCCATTTATCTTGCCTCTGCACAGTCTACATGTTTTTGCACTCATCCATCCAAAAAAGAACAAGATAGTTGGCTGAATGCTACATTACATTTAACCACCCTGACAAGAGTGGGGTCAGACATCCAACACTCCAGCACAGGGAGTCTTATTATAGCAAATTTATGAGAGCAGATGTTGCTCCAAGCCTTGCAAGACTACGTGTTGTGTTTGGCACACTGGAGTTCAGCAGTTACATTTTCCTGCAGCTGCATAAAGTGGCAATTATATTTTTCTAACTACATGCTAAAAATGTACCACTGAAACTAAGCTAGCTTGATTAAAGGATCTGAAGCCTTGGACAAGCTCTAGACTTTAATACGCTGGGTGAATAGCAGGATCTTAGAAAAATCCTTTTTTTTTTTTTTTTGGTAGTTTAGAGAATAGGTGTTTAATCACTGCTTTAAAAGTCTTCTTTCTGAAAATAGTTGAGGCTGTTTTCCATCAACAATGTCACATTTATTGTCTTAACCGTATATTTATAAAATAAATTACCAGTAAATGAATAAGAATAAATAAGAATTCTATAGATATAATTTACATCAAGAGGCATTTATTTACAGAAAAATGTGGCTTGTAAAATTATTATTTTTTTTTTCAAAATTGACTGCAGTTGTGATTTAAATCTTTAAAAGAATAAAATAATCATTTCAGTGGGCATGGAAGGCAAAATCCCATGCATAGGACTCAATTAAGATCACACTCAACTCTAGGAAAAGGCTCATTTCAAAGTAAGTCTTCAGACTCCTCCTGAAGCAAAGTTTACAAAATGCCATGTACATGAAATTAAGGTTTTCTACGTGTTAACCTACCTTACTTTTGATTAAAAACAAGGCTGTAGCTAACAAGAGTCAAATGTTACTGGTTCACCAGGTGCAACTGCATCCTACTTTATCTTTGCTTCTATTTTGATCAGAAACAGGTCCACTGATGTTAATGGGTTTAAAATGGTGGAGCTGGGCTATAAATATTTTCTTATTAATTATTTCCCATTTAAATCCAATACAGTTTCAAACACCAGCTCATCATTATCATAGAACAGATTGTGACACTGTCTTTATATTGAACCACAAGTTTTTCTCACTTTTTCTATTCTCTCCTCCAGCTCCTGGGGGATGGAAGTGGTGGGGTGTGAGTGGCTGGTGGGTACCCACAATATAGAACAAAGAGATACGTGTATGTGTAAGTACACACAAAGCATTTTACTAGGTCTGATGAAAAAGATTAAACTTTTTTCAAGTGTTTGACTGACTTAATTATCTTAAATATGTCTGTCTAGTGATGGTTACTAAATAACATCCTAAGTCATAAGCAGATACAGAGACCTCTAAGAGAAGTGGCTGAACTAATGAGGGTGTTCACAAAATCTGACAGAGACGCTTCAACCCCCCAGGGCAGTGCCAGGTCAGTCTCTTTGCTCATTCTGCCCTTGGACATGCAAAGTCCAAAAGGAAGAAGCAGAAACAAGACTAGTTTTGCAGGGAAAGCACTCCGTGGAGTGCAGGCTGTCTATTGAAGACAGAAATTGAAAACTCTGTTCGATCAGAGGTACAGATTCCTACTGCCCTACAATTTCCCATCATTTATCTATAGCACAGAACTGCTTCAACTGCCCTGTTTAATTGCCTACTGAAAAGTGATTGGGTAATTTCACACTTGCTCTTGGATATTAGGTTTATTATACAAAGCTTTATCTTAGAGAACTGTTATATATTTCAGAAGAAAAGGGTTTAGTAACAGAGCTAGTAGCAGGACTTTATTATAGAGGTGATAGGAGTTACCATCTGAGAATAGCAGATCCTTTTTCACAGTGTAATTGGCATTGATTATCTTCTATCCATGTGCACTGTTGCTTATCAGTAGAGATGCCCCAGAAAGATGGCTTTATGTAGTGTCTTTGTACAGTACTGAAACTTTCTTTGCCATAAGAGAAAGTTGATTATCAACCACAACAAAATCAGACCAGCTACAGAAGTTAATCATGGAGCTAGATGTCTGGTGTAGAAGTCAGGGAAAGCCAAGAATCATTACTTCACAAAATAAGACAGGCAAACTTCTAACTTAAAGCAAAAAAACCCCACCCTCCAATCCCCCCAGAAAAACCCCAAAACACAAACACAACAACAGAAAACCAAACCCAACACCAAAACTCACCTCCAATCCCCCAGAATTAAAGAAAAGAAATCAAAGAGCTCCTGAAGAGCAGGGTTTTGTCAGGGGATGAAAAGGGCCCAGCATGAGGAAGAGCAATTAGTGCTATTGTTTCTCTCGTGGCCACAGTGAGTTTTCAATCCAGTTTTGACAAAGCTTAGCTATGCCATTTCCCCAAGTGTGTTGATGGAGCTACTGCCAACAAGGCCCAACAGATGATTAAAGGGATGAGGAAAGAAGCAATGTCATGCTTTCCAAGGAAGGAAAGGATCAGGACAGATGTAACTCGCTCCAGTTCTTAACAACACATTCCTACAGATAGAAAGCAACACTGAAGCTATTACCATCACCACTCAGGCATGATGATAAGTGTTAAAAGTAATGAACTACCTATCTGAACACATAAAAATGAGGTAAAGCATGGTATAATGATTATCAGACATTTCAGCTAGTTCTGAAACAGGGATAATACGTGTTCTGCAAACCATCCATCAAAGCTCTCCTACATTATTCCATGTGACAGATTAAATGGCTGATCTCAGTGCATGTGAAATCCAGATATCCAGGAACTTAAGGAAACACAGGCCAGTTTTCAAAAAGAGCCTGGGCTTAGTAGTAGTAAAAACTACTACTTTCTTTTATTCTGCCAAAATGCCAGAGTGTGCGTGGTTTAAAACATAAAAATGAGAGAAAGACTGTGCAGAGAACCAGGCAAGGAAAGGCAAATCACAGTGTAAGAGGTGTAACAAACTGAGACAGTGATAAAGGGCTAAAAGAAACTCCCATGGAATCACTAAACATAAGCACTGTGGGGGTGGCATACCTGGAGGGAATTATGCAGTAATTTTGAAAAGTTAAAGCATAACCATTTGGGCTGAGTTTATAGCTGTTCACCATTTATAGGACAACCAGGATAGTATCTAAGCAGGAATTAAAGACAGATTGGGATTGAATGAGGCAGGGTGGGTAAAACTTGTGTTATGGTGAATGCTTGCTCAATAAAAAAAAAAATAAAGTTAGTGTAACACAAAAAAGTGTCCTAAATGTGTCTTGGTTCTGTCCACAGCACCAAGAACTGTGCATAGACTCAACTTTTGCACATCAGGAGAGCAGGCCATCTATTACAGAAATGAAACAGCTGGTGGGAAATTTCATTTGTAACATTTGGTAAGATCTGCAAAAATTGGGCCAGATGATACTAATTTATTCTTCAATTCCATCATGCATGTTGCCTCTTAAAAATGAGTTTATTTGCATATAGACAGGTATTCAATTGAAGGAAAAATATGGAACAAAATATAAACAAAAGTAACACAACAATGGTTCATCTTGACAAAAAGGGTGGCAGCCTAAACAGCTTCCTGTGATATCATCCCAAAATGGATCAATTCCAAGGTCTGATTATAGATGTAACACACCCTTGGAGCCTTGCTTAGTGCCAAACTTTGCATCCCTTATGAGAAACAGTTGTGTGCTATAAGCACTCAAAGCTTTACTGACATTTAGCTTAATGGAATTATTTTGCTTTCAATCAACTCAGGAATGTTCTGCTCTTAAATTAACTGCTAATTCCTAATACACACGTACTATCCATACATAGTGCTATTACTCCTTGATTTGAAAGTCCTTCTCTTTCTCCACCAAAGGTGCCAGAAATTGGTGCAAATTTCATTTGTTCAATTGAAAAATGACATTAGGGTTTTTTTTGTGGTTTTTTTTTGTTTGTTTTTTTTTTTGTTTGTTTGTTTGTTTTTTTTTATAATAATCTTTGTTCTCTAAAAATCCCATTCTGTACTGTGGTGAAATGCTATAACAAATTAATGAACATAACCTCCTAATACTGTCTAAGCTTTGCCTGATTTTACTTCTTCTTATGCTTTGCCTCTTAATTCTGGAGCATTAAATTCTGAGTATTTTCAGTAAATTACTTTTGCAGTATTTCTTTATGATTTTGGAAATTGGCCTCTGGCTATAAAATTTCCTTTTCTGAAAGTTAATACATATTAAATGTCTTTACTCCTCGTTTACTGTATCAATAGCTTTTCTCTTGTCTCTTTTTTTTTTCTTTTTTGTTATTTTGGAAAAGATGGTAAAGAGAGAAAGGAAAAGATAAACCTGCTATTTAGAGAGTTTGGTAATTTTTAAGGTTGTTTATATTTGTGCAACTACTTGTAAGGAAATATTAATTGAAGTTATTTATCAGATTTGTTGGTTGACTTTTACTACATCACCAGCCTGATGTTTTCAAGAACAAGTCAGCACTTTAAGATAGATGATCCACTAGTAATTAAGGCAAATGATATCCCAAGCCAGAGATTTAGAGTGCTCAGTCACCATATTAAGAGTATTACTGGCTTTAAGACATTGAAAGTCCACCCATGTTACTTTTCCTGCTACAGCACAGCCTTTTGTCAGGGCTTAAAAGAACCATGGTAAATTCATATTTTTGCACGAATGTTTTCAACCTGCAGTGGTAGCATAGCACTGTAAGATACCAGTTTAAAAGATGTTTCTTTAAGCAGCAGGAGGTTTAGCATCACCCCTGTGTTCAATTTTGATACAATTTGTTACCGTAGAACAGCTCTGGCATTTTAAAGAAATTCCTAAGACGGATAATTTCTGGACCACTGTTTTTCACATCAATTTTAGCAGCATCTGCAGTTCACAAAACAGGTGATTTCCTTGAGATTGGGAAGAGCTACCTGCAAAATTACATAGGAACCAAGCTAGGCCTGAGGTATTTTTACCTTAAAAACATGCATGCTGAATGCCTTCACAATCTGAAATCAATCTCTGGGATGTCTCCTTCTCTGTGTCACATTGCAGAATGTGTTTCCTTTTGAAAAAGTCTTGAGACTGTTAGAGGACATTCCAGATGTGACTTGCACTTCTGTGCCTGGGGTGCATGGAGGAGATCTTAAATCACATTTGTGTAAGGAATGAATATACTTCCATGGTAAAAAATCCCAGTTCACAGTTCTGATTCAAGTGACAAACTTTCAGGAAAGAGGCATCTCTTTAAAGCACCATTTTCTTGTGCAACATCCTGCTTGCAGAAAAATGTGAGTGAAACTGGATGCTTTCACATTTCACTGATTCACTGCTATAGGAAAAAAAAAGTTTTCAATTAACAGCTTATTGGCTGGCAAGCCTTTATCCTTTTCCTAGCACTCAGGTTAATGACAGGTTAATCTTTCTAAGACAGATCTGACACAGCTCTTTTTCAGGAAATCAGAAAACCAATAAAAGCCTAATCAGTTCACATGTGGCTTCATAATGCCTCTCTACTACTTGCTGCTAATATGACCAGCCATTATTTTATCAGGTAAAACCATTATTTCATGTAATCTTCAGCCAGAGTCAACAACAGGGAAAAGCAAAAAATCCAGAATGCAAACAATCATGCTCATGCTCAATAAAGTTGCAGTGAAAGGAGGAAGAATGGGCTGCAAGGGGATAAATTTTTCCCCAACCTTTTTGAGTGATCAATATGCTCCTAAAGCATGAAGACTGACAGCACCAATAAGTTTTTATCCCAGCCAGTTTAACTAAAAGCATTACTCATGTCATGCCTTATAATTTAGACTTGTATTAACATACAGCTTTATTTACTACTCTCTGACGTTCTATTTGTTCTAGCACAGCAGAGATATGTGGGGCAAGGTGAATTATAGGAGCTATAATACCACATTATTTTCCAATTGTATATACATTAACATTCTATCCCTTTCTTTCAGGAGTGAAATCTGTAGTGAGAGAGGCCTGGTCTCTATCCAAGGCAAAGACATTTGCTTAGTTCACACATACACCCTTCCCCTGTCTTTAATCTTTCAAGATGTGTGTGTGGGTGGAGTTTTCAGCCATCTGAAATAAAAGTAGTTCTATCATTTTGATACTTGAGGGAATGTGAGAACAATCTAATTGAAGAAAAGTTAATTTTTTTTTGTTCTGAATAAAAAAAGATAGCAAAGTACAATGAGCTGTCTCTAAAATGCTTTGGGAGCTATTCTAATGGAAAAAAACATAAGTATAATCAAACTTTCACAGAAGCAATGCAATTAGTCCCCTTGTCAAAAGCATGACCTGCAGTAGTGTAAGAGTTCACTGCCAAATCTAAGAAGCTTTAATCCTGAGTTGATCCAATCACTGTAATAAAATTACCATTGCAGAAGATGAGCTTCATCATCATTTGTGAACTAAAAGGTAAGTGGAAATATTTGTGGTTCAGCAAATGAGTGCTCTTTTCCAAAAGCACTTGCTAACTATACAGTATATACCAAACATGTGCTCCTGAATTTGGTATTTCACACAGCCTCTGTCAACAGCAGTAAAAAACATCCACATCTTGCCATGAGCTACCAACTGGTTTCAAAATGAAAATGTTAAAACATATAGCCAGTATCTATAATTACAAGAAAACTTTTCACTGAGAAATGAGATACAGTAAAATTTAATCACCATGTTTTCCATTTTAAGATTGGTGTGCAGAGTAAAGGTCCTAGGAGAGAAATTTTTTAATAGACATCAAACTCTGTATGCTTGAGGGAAAATTATTAATGGCTCCCTGAACAACCACTATGATAAAAGCAGCTAGACCTAACCTTACATTTGTGTTTTGATGTGCAGCAAATGTGAATATGAGTGAAACAACAGAGAGTTACATGAAAATAGGTGTGTAACCACAGCAAAAGGAGCACACACCTATTTCTGGGAGACTTGGAGATTGTTCCAGGGAAGTTAGTATCCATTGAAGTGCTAAGGCATGTCATAATTAATGCATTAAACCCCAACCAAACCAGCTCAACATTAAATGTGTTAATTCTTCCTATAAAGTAAAATACCACTTACAGAGTACAAGTACAGAAGTTCCTGCAACTGCACCATAGGCTGCCCTTTGTTTGATCTGATCTTTTGGTCTTCTCTATGTGGCATTTAACAGATTTTTTTAAAAAAAATTATTTTACTGTGTTTCCTCTTCCATCTGTCTCTGTCTGTCAAATGATGAAAGGAAAAACTTGTGTTTCAGTGACACTCTGGCCTGTGCACACAAATGATCCCCTGGGAAAAATCAGTGGTTCTTCAATTATATTAAAACTACCTCAGAATCCGAAATGAGGTTTCTCATGTTCTTGGAAAAGAAAGCACAAAAGCATTTAGTATACACTCTTTTGCAGGAGTGTGTGCTGGGCTTTGCAGCACTAATTAGTGGTTTGTTATCAGTCTTGTCTGTTTCTGTTCGGAGCCAGGATTATTAGAAAGGCGATTGAGACAATTTCTCGTGTTTGGACTTGGATGTTTATTATATCTTATCAGAGAATTACAGAAAATAAAACAGCACCTCTAGCTCCTTGGTAGAAGTAGGAAAAATGGCTACAGCTGAGCCTGCTTCAAGGCCTTTTAAAGCTAAACACACCAATAAAAGTTTTACACCTATATTATTTATACTTTTGACCCAATAATAGATTCCCATGGCCCTTAGAGTGACTTTTGACTGACCAATCCAAAAGTTACTACCTAAGTTCCATGAAGAAGAAAGAGAAGAAGATGAACAAGAAGAAAAGACACCACCCAAAATTCTCTATCTTGTCCCCTAACTACCACTATACTGTAAAACCCTCAAATTTAAAACCCATTACCCAGTGAAAACACACACTTCTAACCTACTACACATTTGTGATTTCTATCTCATTATTCATATTTACAAATCTCCTCCAAGGTTTCAGGTCCAGAGCAGTGTTTTCAAGGGGGTCTGTGCCAGGAAGCACAGAAAGCTCAAAAACTCCAGTTTCCTGAAATCCAACACACTTCAACAGCATTTTCAACCCAGGGCTTTTTTCGTCAGTGCAAGAACCCTTTTAAAAATACTGAGAATAATTACTCCTTCAAGAAACTCACTATTCAATGAGACAAAAGCAAGCAAGAGTCATTACATGGGGCTGTCTTCCATCAGCCTCTGCTTTGTGACAAATGCCTTTTGGAGGTTTGTCTTGCCTTAGTCTCTTGCTGTTCAGTGCACAGAGTTTTTAGTGAGGCAGGTGCTGCTGCTGTGGTGGCCCTGCAGCTCAGAGCTGCACAAACCCAGCTCAGCAGCCCAGGAGACAGCTGTGCTGGGGACACACCTCTGCCACCAGGCGTGCAGAAGGGCCCACAAAGAAAGAATTAATATTTCACTTCAATTAGGTCTGGCAAATCGCTTTTGACAGCGTTTGCACAATCTTCAGTGTTTCTGAAAGCACATTTGAACCTGCTTGGTTACAAAAGAAACGCTTTGCAGAGCTAAAGGTAAGGTGGAGAATGAGAGACTGCAATACTGTATTTCAGGAGCATGGGGATGGTCCTCATGGTTCCAAAAGAGAAGACAGTATGCTTATCCTCCAGGTGATCTGTTTCTCATTGGAGACGGAAAATCTTTATGCTTTTAGAACCCACTTTTTGCATGTGGCCCTTTTCCTCCTACAGTTCTCTGGGCAGAGAAATGACAGAACTGAACCCTCAAGTAAAATTAGTTTTGGTGCTTGCTTTTTTGAGCATTCATGTACTTCTCAGAGAAAGGAAGGGGCCAGCTATGCTGAGACCTGCACCACTTCTGCTTGGTTAGTCTACTTCAGAATTATCAGCTTGATTTTACAGAGTATCTCATAAATAAGTGTAAAGTTTGACCTTTTCTAATTCCCTGCTAACACTAAATGGTTTTCCAACGAGGAAGCCTATCCCTGTGAGACACAGCATGACTTTTCTGGGGACGAGTTTCTATTTTGCACAATGTAAACCAAAAGCTGACTGTGCGCATGTAGTATTTTCATTTTTATTCTAGCGCTGTTTCATAAGTATTTGTCAGAAAGCATGAAACCAAACAAAGAAATTCATTTGTTCCTGGGGCTCTGCTGCCTCCAGAATGGAGAGCTAGCTGTTTGTGGTCCTAATCAAAAGCCTTCTAGGAAAAAGGTGCATGAAATTTTGGCACTTAATTATATATGCCTGTCATTAAATGGTAAAGACTCACTGAATGTCTATTCAAAAGGTTAGCTACTGACATTTTAAGTTAATGCTCAGATTCAGCATGCCCCCTGATGTAGCAGCACAAAGAAACAACTACAGAAATAAACTGCAATCCCCCCCCTTTCCAAATGTGCAACTACCCTTAGAAGCAGGTGGGAAAAAAAGGTCACTTCAGCTGTGGACACCTGTTTTCTCAGACATCATTCAGGGCATGTTCTGGTGATATCAAACCACCTCTCCCTACTCCCATGCAGGGCAAACACACAAACTACAGGCATACAATTTCCTGGGCATTACCACCTGAACTCTGTATTTTCTGTTTTTAGGAAACTTAGGAAATGAGAATATGAGTTGTCTCATCATTTTTTCTTTCTCAAACATCTTGCGGTTGAGTGTTAGCTAGACTCTTCAGAAGACTGGATGATGAGCAGAAGGCAAATTTATCAAATAAAACTACTCATCAAAAATGGGAATAAGAATATGTTTTAATATGAGCAGTTTGCATGGTAAATTTTCACAGATCACACTAGTTCAACAATAAATTATATCTCATGGTGGGATTCCCTAAGAGCTATTTTGCATACATTTTCAACACATAGAAAACACATTATCTGCAGAATTTTTTTCCATAATATTCATTGCATGAAGAATACTGGTGTTGTAAGAGTGGTCACTCAGCATAAAATTATATTTGGAGTTTCTTGATGGAATAAATGCATATATCAATTTCATAAGTGTGATGCCAAAATACTACAGGAAAATTTGTGATCTGGCTCAGTCCAAGGGCCTTTCTCACCACCTAGTCTATTCCTAGAATTGCTATAAGAAAATTCTGAAGGGAGAACAGGAACAGGGCAAGCCATATCTAATACTGCTGCAACAGCTTTCAACTACTTTCAGCTGAAATTTTTTACATGAAATTTTGGTTTATTTTCTAGAAAATAGCTAAAGTATGTTTATACTGAAAACAAAGACAAATTGTAAAAAATATAAATGGATTTATACTTCCTTTCTGGGAAAAAAATTAGTACCACTTAATGTGTAACAATGCCTATTTTCTCTTCTTTTTTCTTTTTCTTTTCTAAGAATAAAGGTTTGCATTGCATTCTGAAAAGTATATATTGTGCATCACTTTTCTGCATTGTGTTATCACTACATTTTAGGAATTAATTTGCTATTCTTTGATAAGTGACTTAATTTCAAGAAGCATGCAATAAAGAGCTTAACTCCTCTTCACTTGGAAATCCTCAAAAGATTCTGTAGTTTGAGAATGTAGAAAAAAGGGACTCTAGTGAAAACAATGGTGCTTTACTTGAAAAGGCTGTGGTATAAAGAGGTAGTATAAAGCCACCATGATAATATGCACACATTTGTCAAAATTTCTTTGGATCCATGCTCAACTGAAGTGTTATTCCTTATTTGTTTGCACAGTGAAAAAACATTTATCTTAACTGCAAGGGTCGCTTGAAGATATTACCAGTAAGATAAAGACAAATTCAGAGGATGGAGTAATATTTAGATTTTTCAAGAGAAATGGGCAAGGGATTTCAATGAAATAAGGTACAACAGAATATGGAATAAAAAAGCTGCCCAAAGAAAAAAAGAGAAAACCTTCATAGCAGGAAGTTTTCAGTTCAGCAGAGGTGGCTCCAATGCCTGAACACTTTCTACCATCTGGAGAGGCAGTTCTAGGAGTTAGAGACTGCCCTCAGACTGAAAAGCCAATAGTTTATTTTATCACTTTAGATAAATGTGAGATGTTCAAAGGAAAAAAATAGTCAGTATGGCAGTAACACAAGTGTATCAAATGAAATTTAAAAGTATAGTTTCAACATTTCTGTGATAGCTGGTGCAGGGTGACTCATGAAACCTTTACTTGCCTCATTTATGGACCATCAGTGCATTCCTATATTCTACATGCTCTAAAACTCTTAACTTTGCTAAATCCTTGTCTCATAATTCTTTTAGGAGAGCTAACAGCTTGGCATAAATGAAGCAGGATTAAGTAAGAACTGAAAACATTGGGCTAAATAGAACATAGGGATTATGCTACCAGGCAACTAAATACCAAGATATAGAAGATATGAGCAACAAAAACAAAGATAAGCAATGCTAGAATAGACAAACTTCAGGAAAAAAAGAAAACTAGATGAAGACAAGAGTAATCCAATTGGTGAATTTGGTGAGAAGCAACATTCTTGAAAGAAATTTTAAGGAAACAATACTAAGAAGATGTGTACATCCGGCAAACAGAAGGAGAAATTCTGAAATACAAAGAATTTATCTTGTAAGCTAATTTACTGGTAATTTCTGATCAATGTATGAACTATATAGGGAGATGTAATTTGTTCTAGAGAAGAAAGAAATATAAATAGGAATTTTGATGTTTGATAATGAAGAACTTGTTTGTAAATCCCTTAAGAACAGCAGAAAAATGATCAAATATACAGATGAGCTGAAGGGATAAAAGAGAAAACTTGCAAAGAACATCATGAGAGGTGGAGTCAATGTGATTTCCTTTAGCTGGAGTGATTTCAGTTTTTCTATTAAAAACAGATTCAAAGATAATCCACACTACTGACCATCCTTACATGAGCATGTTTCTGGCTGGCAACTTTTGCAAGACTTGAGCTGTGTCCAAGCATCTGAGTCTTATATAAACTATGGTTAGAAATCCTTAATCAACCAAACAGATATTGCCCAAAGTGCAGTGGTGAAACCCTAAACAGAACTAACTTCCCTGAAATGAAGAAGACTTGAATGGAAAATCTGATGAAGCAACAGGTAGATAGATGTCACTATGGAGATAAAAAACATGGGCTATGAGGCTGAGGACAGGCAAAAAGGGATAATTTGAAAAATCAGGTTAGCCAAAAACGTGGTTAACAGTGAGACAGAGAGAAGGCTCCAGGCTGTAGAAGGAAAGCCTGGTCTTCTGAAGTGATATATAATAATGGAGATGGGAAAGAAAATGAGTGTGAGAAAACATCAAACCTCACCCTGCAGAACACCTGCAAGTATTGATGAATGGCAGAATGGTGCACTCTTTAATTCCCACTTTACCAAAGAGCTGGAAAGAAAGCAAACATTTTAGAAATGATGTGCAAAATCCACCTTCTCCAACTCCCACACATGTTCAAAGAGACAAAGCACAAAGAAGTCCAGCAATGGAATAGGGCTCTGAAAAGAGAGTGCTTACCACTCTGGAAACCCTAGGGTGGAGAAGTGCCACTTTGTGCAGGAAGCTCCAGTATCTGTCCCTCTGTCACAGGGCAGGCTGTGGTGCTGAGACCCAGGCTCTGGAGGTGCAGCTGAAGGGCAGAAGGTGCCATGGAGCAAACACTGCAGCTCCAGGTGCTGTGTGGGGCAGAAGGCTTTGTGTGACACTGCACAGCCTGTGAGCAGGCAGCACAATGGACACAGGAGAACTGACTTCATATGAACTAACAAAATCAGCTTAGCATACACTTGTGGGGCTATAAAGAAAAATAAAATATGAAGCAATTTCCTGTCCTTTTATCACTACCTAGCAAAGGGCAGAAATTACCTGGGGTACTGTGCCTTCATCTCTGATTAGTAATAACAACACTGTCAGCCTTCTTCTTGGAAAAGAGTGGAATAGTTTGAAAAAGAGCATAATGTGACAGAAAGATGGAATGAGGTAGTCTAAAAATGAATATGCCAAGTAATTTTTAGAACTATGCAACCACTGCATATCTAGTCGATAAGGAAAATTTCAACTGCTAAGAGAGCAATCAGACATTAAATATATTTAAGGAAAATCTTATGATCTCTTTTTCTCTCAAGAAAAGACAGATTCAGAAATCAGGATTAAAAGAATGGTACTATGCATCACAAAATGATAATTTGTCCAAACAGTAATTTTCTATTTCCTAAATATGGCAGAAACAAGCAGATGTCCTAGTTCACACTATTAGAAGTTTGTTTCTGAGAACAAGAACTTTGTCATCTAAAGAAGCACTAAACTACACAGTTTTGTGATGCAAATTCCTGTGAACAGCAAATGTTTGTCCCTTGATCTAATTCAACAATTCTTAGTGCAAGATTTCTCCTTGGAAACCATATGCTGGGCTTAGGCTCAAGATCCTGAAAGACATACTTGCATTTAAACTACTTCTGACCACTTCTTTCATGGACTAAGGAAAACAATTTCTTAACAGCATTTAGGAAACAACTTGGCTGTAAACTACTAACGTATCCTTTTCCTTACAACCTAAATTCCCTAAATGTATTACTACTTGAAAGCAAACAAGGATTTTTGTATTTCAGGTTCAAGAAGAAGAAGAAGGTCTACGTCCTTCAAACTTGTCAACAACTGTTTCATTGTCAGCAAACTTGATGTTTGGCAATAATGTATAATTATTTCAGATGTTATTAGTACCTGCACTGCATTTGGATAAGAGGCTGTGGCAGCTGATTGCAGATTCATAATGCCTATGGGAAAACCCCTGAGTTAAGGCAAACTTAAAAAAAAAAATCATACATTAAATGTAGTATCACTGTTTTGATGTTTGTACAGTCAGAATATCTTTTGTGGAAAACTGATGTAGAGATTTTTTGTAATTTTTTTTTTTACAAAAAGCGTGTTCAAACAAATACTCTTTAACTAGGCAATGTTAACCCACAGCTGCCATGAGATATGTACCTGTGGCCCACAATCCCTTCAACCATGCTGCTTTTTGCTCGTCCCAGGAGACAGGGAAGGAAGGGAGCCCAGAAAACCAACAAAAAATATCCACGTCTCAGTTCTCAAATCCAGACCGAGTTCAGCAGAACTTTTCAAAGACAAACCATAAATTAGTCAAAAGCTGGATAATCTTCAAGTAACAGCTCACCTGGGACTACAGATTTTCCAGTTGCTTTTGATGTCTCTCAGTTGACTCTCTTAGGATTTATTTTTTTTGTCATTTGACAAATGTAGTAGTTTCTTCAAAGTGCTCAGAAGAATAGAGGGTAAGCACCCTGGTCCATCAAACCTACAGGATAGAACCAATCAATACACGAGAAAGAAGCAGCAAGAGAAGAATATTATGTGCTAGCATTATCTCACATTACCTGGCAAGAAGTTATCTTTAATGATTTAGGCCACAGCACAGTTTTCACACAGTGTTGTTCTCCAGAGTGACTGGAAGAAAGGCTTTGTTTTATACAATAGATCCTTCTCTGAATGCACTCTGCATTGTTCCTGTTAACATCAAATGATAAAATAGGCATTTTTAATTTTAGCTGTCAGCTCTAGGAAGCATACACTTCTCAGACACAGGCGCTGCATGCACAGCACCACTGCTTACTAGATCTGCAAGAAAGGCTAGTTGTTAATTGAACTGAAGGCAGGTAAAAGCCACTTTTTTTGTAAAGATGGTGCTAAAATTATACAGCCAGAATAGAGCACTGATGTGAAGAGCCTGGCTGAGGATCGCAGGGACAACAGCTTTTCCTTGTCCCTTAGTTTCTTTTAGTAGAGCAACCAGAAGCAAGGTTGCATTGGAAATTTTGTTTGCAAAGCTAATTTTCAGACTAAAACTACACCATGCATGCAGGTCTCCAACATGACTTTGTACTGTCAAAGAAAAGGGTTCCCAGCTCTCTCCATGGGATGTGTGTCTCCTCCACTTGCCACACAGAAGAGGTTTTTGATAAGATCCCATGAAGCTGCTTTGTTTTCAGTCACACATCCGTTTACCCTCACCAGGATGAGGTCCTGGGAACTGGAAGTATGAACATGAGAGGAAGAGTTGGGTGACTCAAATGTTTAAGTTTGCTCTTAGGCTGGGTCCAATAGGAGCCATCAATATTTGATGTACGTTTGCAGAGATGGAACAAAACCACGCCCTATTATTAGGTCATGAGAGTGAACTTATGCAAGGGAATTTGCTGTCAGCTGTGCCTTGTCAAAAAGATGCTATGTATTCTATTCCCTATAGCTACATTTAGACATGTATAGCAATATATTTATGCAATAACAGATCAAATCATAAACAAAATCATGACAAAAGGTCATTCAACATTTAGTTTCTACACATACTTTTATTCGGTGTGATTTATTACTGTAGCAACACTGAAGGTAGCTAATGGAGGAGGAACACCACCAAAAGGACTCAAGTGTTGAATTGAAAGATTAGTTTCCTCCAAAGCCCTGGGGATTTTTGCACAAGCCCTTAGAGCCTCTACCTTCTACACTAGAGGAGTATGTTTGATCTCTCCATGTAAGACACAAATTGGGGGACAACCAGAGAGAGCAAACCAAAGCAGTTACCAAATTATTGTAAAGGTGGAACTTAATGTCTAACCCTGTGCCCCATTTTTTCATTTCTTCTGAATAATATGCTTAGCTGCATCCTTCATTACCAATCATTTCTTGGATTAATTTAATGTATCAAGATGAATGTAAGTAAAGAGCTGTTGTTAAAAACTAAAGCAAACCTCCAGAGTAGCCCATCACAGAGGAGCCTGCTTTTCATATTCCCTCACCTGCTGCCACATCCCAGGGTAGATGAAATGGCATGACTTGAAGTGTGAGAGATGATGGCCCATCCAGGAGTAGGAATGACTGAAACCTGCTGTCAGCCTTCTCATTAAAAAGTCAGGAACTGAGACCATAAATCCTTCAAGGAGAGAAAATATGGTGCCATAGAAATGACATGACATATAAAAAACTAGCTGAAGTAGTTCCCAAATGTTTCCAAGAGTGATGTCCCTAACAGGAAGCACATTACTAATGAAGACAACATCTATCATTTCATAGCTGGTGCAGTGTAGCCCTGGTGCCCAGTACAGAGTGTACTGCCATGCTAGCAGCAATATTGAGTTTGCAAGGCCTCAGGACAGCAGCTTTTTAAGTTTACTTTGTCTAAGCTTCTCTTGAGCTGCTTGCAATTTCCCAGCTTAACTATAATAGAAATTTTTCTAGTGACCATGTGATTATGCTTAATTTACTTTATTTTTTGCTTATCTTTGTATGGTACAATAGTTTTATCCAGATATGCATGCAGAGGTACAAAGAGAATGGAGAACAAACATGCAGCTTGAGTGAAATAGACCACAGACTGGAAATCCAGCTGCACCATGAACTACTCAGTATAGAGCAAGCAAGGTGCATGACATATTAGCAAACACAGAAATATTAATCAAGAGACTCCCAAGATGAAACAGGAGAAATCAAAAAGATGATATTCTTCATGGTTAATGATTTGAGCTGCATGATCCCCTTTTATTTCTGAAAGCTTTAATGCCCAAGGGGCACTGGAAGGCTGAGCATATCAGGAGAAGTAGCAGATACTAGGAAGCATGAATATGACAGCTCTATAGTATTATACCTTTTCTTTTAAAGTACTTATTTTTTCCATGATGACTTCAGTGGGATAATAAACATTAGTCAATTAGACAGTTAATTTTCCATTTGGACTTAAAATAATTTCTTGGCACTACACATAATGTGCTTCTTAATAAAAATGTGAGGGTAATGATATGTAGGTATGGTTTTGCATATAGAGGCCTTTCCACACCAGGATTTTGCATAATTTGTATGTTTTACTCAAAATAATAATAATAATTTCCTTCCTTCACCCATCCAAATTTAGAAACAAAACTGCTCAACCCTGTGATTTGCTTTTCCTGGTAGAATTTTTGTAACTTCGTTGATATCTGGCAGTATTTTAAATGCTTAAACTCTTTTGGTTCCTACTTGGTCAAAACTGAGTTAATCTGTGACATGTTTTTTTTTGTGTGTGTGTGTGACTTAAACAGTAATTAAGGGAGCAGAACATTTTATAAATGTTGCTTCCTATATGAGAGAAATCAATATTTTTCTAATTATCAGTCCAACATCTTAAAGATACCTGAGAAACGACTAACCAGTAAATCTGCTGTCAGAATATCATATTGCAATCCACACTGCTGGTTTTCATTTCCACTCCACTGAATTCCAACACTGTCAGTGTCCCAGAAGTCACAGAAAGGCACAAAGGATTGTGCTACTATTGTGGAAGCAGCAGTTCAACAGCTTCAGCTCTGGTTAACTTCCTGTTCTACTGGTTTTACTCCAGAAGGGGATCAATTACATTTGAATTCATGTGCCCTGGGAAAATCAGACAGATATTAAATTTTAGGACTTTTAATTTATTATTCAGGTCATTGCATCTTTCTGAATCTGAAAATGAGTACCTTGCATGCCGCTTTGAGGTTGAGCAGTATGAGGTTCTGATGATCTAAGACAAATTTTGGTGAGTCCTGTTCATTTGATGTTTATCACTAGTTTTTCTGTGTCACAGCAGAGACTTCCCTGCCACTGATACAGGCTGAGCATTAAGTGCAAGTACAAGTCAAATGGTTGGTTCTTCTACAACAATTTTTCCATCTTCAGTGTATGAAAATATATGTATCTAAGGGACAAAGACAATAATTTTATATTTTTGACTCTATACTGAAGCAGAGGAACATATATAAGATAGATACATTTAAAATTTCATACACCATCTGTGCCTTTTTCCTTTTTAACTGTAAGGCAGTTTAAATGCCATGTTCTTCACTCTTACTGTTATTACAGTAGTCTCCTTCATGAAAACAGACAACCTAAACAAGAAAATACTGTATTTCAGAGGCACTGAGGGGAAAGAATACCCACCCTGTTACAGGAGGTTTTCCTTGAAGACATCTCTTATTAAATTTTTGACTTGGAACTTCTGTCTCCTCAGTTCTTCAGAATGACTTGTGCTGCACTTGTTTAATTGCATTATGATAAACTGAGACATAGGAATAGCTTCCTGTTATAAAGTCAGTGGGTCAAGCTGACCATCTGTAAAATAGAGATTTCCATGGGTTGGCTGGAAGCTGTGAGAAAAAATGGCTGAAAATTGAATGTAAATTAAACTGGCAAGGCCTCTGCTCAGTGTGTTGCAAACATGAAAAAATCCAGCCTCTGGTATGCAAAGAAGAGTGAGACAACTTTAAAAGGAACACACTTCTGTAAGATAATACTTGTAAGAAGAGTTTAGAATGATGATTAATGTTTGATTTAGATGTTTAGACTTAGATTTAAAATTCTGCCTCCATTCTTCTTTTCTTGAAGTAATGAGTCCAGGTATGCTGTGATGCTCTGAACTACTGCAGTCTCTTGAGTGTCTTCAGAAGTGACCAAACAAAAACTGACAAAAATTAAATCAGGAAATCAGCCTTTAAAAAATGTTGACACAATTTTTAGGCAGAGATGAAAAAATGAAGAAAGCGGGCATTAAGAAATAAAACATATGTGTAAAGAATCCAATGAGAGAGCTGCTGTGTATTCTTGAGGTGCTGGAAAGAGCAGAAGTAAAAAGTTTTATTTTTATGTCTTTTTAGGGGTACTACCTTGCTAAATTCTAACTCTGTTTCACTTTATATAGTTCCAAGTACATTGGCTCACCACACTGAGTGGCAATGGGAATTTCTGCTGCCTGGTCTCATTAAATTGCCCCTGAAGCTTTTACAGAGCATTTGTCACCTACAAACTAAACATGCTCCAGAATGAAGCTCCCCTCTTTGGGTTTAAAATAAAACCCCAAACAAACCAAACCCCAAAACCAGCCAGTAATCCTGTGCATGAGCAACATGTTTGAGTAGTTCTATGGTTGAAGAATGTTCATATGGAAAGCAAATTTTTTCTATATCAAGAAGGACACCTGGACAAGAGGCTAAGTGAAGCCAGTAGCTGCTGGGACACAGACCTGTGTGACATTATGCTGCCTTCAAGGGCTTTCTTCCAGAGACCACAGAAGCATCAGGGTTGTCTTTTTTTTCAGTTAACTACCTTCCTGACATAAGGGTTGCAGCAAGATTGATTATTTCGTTTCTGCTAAGTCCTCTTAAAATCCTTAAATGCACAGGAAGCACCTCTTCATCATTAAACTCCACGAGATAACTTCTGAACTCCTGCACACCTATAATTTGAAGACATGCTTTAAGTGCCTAGTGCCAAATAGAAGTGGAGAGGTATGGATAGTAGAGCACACCCCAAGGATGTGTTGTTATTTCTTTTCAGAGTGAAAGCCATTCCCATCTGCCCAAACCCCAAGACACAAATGTAAGCAAAAGATACTTTAGCATTAATTTGTAAAATACATTCCCTAAAAATCTTCAGAGTTTTCAAACTACATTTTAACTATATCATTTTTCTTGAAGTTAAATATATTCCAGTCTCTTATGATGAAACACAGCGGCAGACTAGGCAAGGTTTTTGAATGGAGATGCATTTAAGTTCTGGAAAACTTTATGGAGGCATTCAAAATAAAATTTTGAGGAGTTCTCAAAGCAATTAATAGTAATGGAGTCCTAAGTTTTGAAAATACTTTGTATATTTAATTTTAGGGCTTAAATTCTACACATTTTAACTGCAAAAAAATTATGAACCTACCCATGGGCATTTAGGTTTGGAAAATAAATTGTTGAGAATCTCAAGATCAGAGGAAACAATGGAAGATTTACTGTTAAAAAATACAGAGCAGAGTAAACTTCCAGAAAATATTTCTCATCCTCTCCTTGTCTCCAGCAGAATGTCTCAGAAGAACGAGACAATTTTGTTTTGGTGAGGCATGTGGAGCAGACAATACAGGAAGTGTTTATAAGTGTACCTGGCATACATGGGTACAATTTGTTTTCTTACTCTAGGTTTGAAGCTCATTGAGAACTGCTGGAAATTCTGCCCTGGTCCCAGGTGAATGGAGTTGACTGCCCAGTTGTCTGGGTGTCCAGACAGTTCTGTCAGTTTGTGTTCTGCACAAAAAGTCCACAGCATTGCTGCACAGCATAATGGGGTGAAGACAGGCAGGAAAACTTAATGACAGCACACCCTATGTGCCTGTTTCCCCTGCAATTACCACCCTTGTTTCTTGTAACAGCAGAACTGGTAGCTCATTGCCCCAGCCTCTCTCCTCTTGAAACATCCTTGGGTGCTGCACATCTGTCCAGTTTAGCTATGGGCCTCTGTGCATCTTTTGAAGCAGGGACTTTTGCTTAATTTTATGTTTTACCAAAGCCAAAATGCTTTTGAGGTGATCTGTATGACTCAGCAACTATCACTAGTTTTCTAAATCTCATAAGCAACACGCAAACAAGCCACAATGCTGCACCCAGAGGTATTGGCAGCCTAAAAAGATGAGTAGCACCTTCTCCTCCACTCCACATTACTGTCACTGAAATCCCAGCGTGTGTCTGGGCTCTGACACAGGTCAGAGCCATGGGGAAGTCACCACAAGTGGGTTCTGATGCACTGAGATAAAGTAAGCAGGTACCCCAATTCAGCTTTTATGATTTATACATTGGAGCACTGGAAGTATTTAATTCCTTCACCCATTTTTTCCCAGCTACTCTTGAGGCCATGGCAACGATGATTTGTTTTTGTTTAGAGTCAAACTAAGAGATGAAAGTGGACAAGAGGAAAAAGGTATTCAGCCAGAGAAACAGACTGGGACTGTGTTTAGTGGGTGGAATCAGAAATAGGAAGACTTAAGCCTATCAATATATTTTTAGAGACTTGTGTAATAACAGCAATTGAGAGCTTTTATAGCTACACAAATCTGTGTAACAACCACTTCAGTGATATTTCAGGAAGGAACTGGGCAAAAAGCTTTTTACAGAGGTTTCAAGGGAGTTCTGTCACACTTGATCTATTAGATACTGCTTTTAAGTATTGCGACAGCACCTCTGTGCCCAAGGTGGAAGGGGGAGGTCTACAAGGGAAACCTAAGCTGAAATAGAAAAGACAGCAACTCTTCTGGGGCAGCCAAAAGCTCCTCCCCAAAAGAGCACTCTCTATGGTAGTGAAGGATGAGGCAAGAAACAGAGCTGGGTGATGAAAGAGGCCCAAACTATGAAAAAAATATTATCTGAAACAGAAGAAAGTTCCTTTTTAAAAGAGACAAATTCATGCTTATCTTGAAAATAATCACAACCTTAAAAACAGAACCTGATTATTCCCGTCACCAGCATAGAGCTGAGGACTTAAGACTCTAAGCAAAACATAGTAGCATGTTTTATTTATAAGAAAGCTGGACTAAGATTGTTCGTTACTTTTAATCCTGAGTTGCTATGAGAAAGCTCAGGTTTTATTCATACTGCATAAATTTGTAATACACACTGGAATTAAGAAATACTACAAAAACCAGGTTACCATCTTTAAAACATTGCTTTTACTAGGACTCACCAAGGGTTTCAGCTAATTTGCATGCATACATAGGCAGATATTATTTAAAATGTACATCTCTCTCTATTTGCCTTTCCTTTTTTCTTTCCTTGCTATTGGAACAGAAATGGCTATATTTCAGTGGTACCAAGGCATCATATGGGCAGGGAGGGTGTTCTTTCTCTCATTCTTGTCTTCACCATTCTCCTCTCTTGATTGAGGGTAGAAATGCTCTGCCCTTTAGGGTGACTCAGCTTCAACATCACCCTGCAGCCCGTTTAGGTTTGTACTTGCTTATCCCAGTCCTTCTGCTTCTTAAATTAAATACTGCTTAGGTCAAAAATAAACTGGCTGACCAGACAATGACCTTTCTTAGATCCCAGTTTAGCTTTTGAATTGCTAATATCCTTCCACACGGAATATGCCTCTTACGAGGTGTCAGGGCATTTACTGGTCTTTGTTCCTACATAAATTCCCAGAAAAGGTGACAGCTGCACAGCAAGTGCATAACTTATCTGTTTTCCATTTATGCTCAGCGTGCAAAAATCATCCAGAAATTGCCACAAGTACCATTTTTGACTTATGCCCTCTCCTTGTGCTTCCCTTCTACTTTACCAAGTATATTTAATGGATTAGCAATGGCATCCAGAGAGAAAAAAACCAAAAAAACATGAAAAAGAAGAACCTAAGAAGCCCTGCTCATCTGGCACAAGTGGTCAGACTTGTCTGTGGCTGTGCCCTCCCAGTGTTGCATACATACATACGTTGTGAGGATGACTCCAAGGGGTTCATTCCCAGGAAAAACCTGTGTATCCAGCGTTGCTCACAGCACATCCAAAGGCACACCCACCATAGCTGTTACAGGAGCTCCAAACCCAAAGAAAACCAGCTGGAACTCAAAGCACTTGGGGCAGTGAATAAAGCAGAAACATGAAAATGTATAGCAGGTTAGAGAAAGGAAGAGCCTTTGGAGCCTGAGGGAGTAACAAGGACATTGCCTCTGCTTTTATCTTGCCCCAGCAAAAACCCCAACTTGAAACAGCATCATCAGGGGTAACAACTTTGTAGGCAGGATGACTTGGAAGAAAGCAAGAATCAGTTAGTTCTCTTTTCACTCTCCTACAATAGATTTTATCCTGGCATAATTTTAGATATCCCAAATTTTGGATATTACAAATGCTGGTAAATGTCTTGCCACCAACTAAAAATTGCTGTTTCCTGGGAAAGTACATGTAAGTTTTAAAGCAAGGTCTTATGATTAAAAAACTCCCAAATATAAACCTTGCTAAGATTGTGGTTTATTTTTGGGTTGTAATTTTTCATGCATTCTGATCCCACAGATGTTGTTACAGTTTAAATATGCGCCCTAAATTCTATTTTCTACATTTTTTGCAAATATTTGATAGTACTTCTTTGACTTACATAATTTTCTAGATAGTGAAAAATGAACAGGCTGTTAATTTTTTTAAAGTGCTTTACATATTTCCTGTTTAATGGCAATTGCCAAGTTGTGTTTGGAAAGAATTTGTTCATTGACATTGAATAGCTGTCAATATGTGAGAGAAAATAATAGCAAAAGCATTTTCTGAATAGTGGTAACTGATACAGAGAATATGAATCACCAAAGAATTCCTACTGCAATCTTGGTGAAAAATCAAAGCACTTGGCTGAAAGGGAAGATAAGTAGAGTTTTTAACAGATCACTGAGATAGCTTTAGATTTCAGCTGTTCTTTCAGAGAACACAAAGTTCCAGCTCTGCTGAGGAGGAGATAAAAAGGCTCAGTGTACCTACAGAATACTGGTGTCCTCATGTGGTATTCCCAAGAAAATCCGAGATCTACTCTGAAGATGAGCTGGCCAAGGAAGACAATCCAGGCTCTATTTCCTTCATGCTTTCCAAAAGAATACACTAAATAAATAAAAATATTCCTAACATTAGGAATTATGAGCCAAGCTCATAATCATAAAAATGATTTTTTTTAACAGGACTCTACAGAGAAGCAAGTACAGGCTGCACTCAGAAACCAGTACAGAAATATACCAGCTGGAATCTAACAGCAGAATATTCCTCTCAAAAGCCCCAGTTTTATAAACCACCAGCAGCCTTGCCTCTTGCATACTTGCTGTCCTGAGTGGCTTAGCTGCACTTGGGGGCTCCAGAACCCACTTGGACATGGTTTTAAATTAATCTCTCAGGCACAGAGGAAAATTTTCCCCCACACTTCCAACAAAGGGAACCAGCATGTTAGACGTTGCTTTTTTAATGCATTGCAATTATCCCAGAGCATTTTTTCTCTGTCCCTTGAATGGAGGAACCAATCTTTTCACATTTTGCACTCTGTCCTTCTTTTTCTTCAAGTTCCTGACACATTCTTTCTACATTTTCCGGTCCACATACTAGCACAGCTGAGCAGGCTATTTTTTTCAGGGGAAGAAGGAGGAAAATAAATCTAATTTTGCATCAAGTAAAACAGAGCAAGTTCCATCGTCCTGTAAAAGAGAATACAATCTGGACCTCATGCTGGTTGCAAAGCTACCCCTTATTCTGGAAGCTGACTTGGTGTTTCTTCTTAATGCTTGTATGCTGGAAACTGAATCAAAATAAGTTTAAAAGGCTGCCAAGCCTTTGCTCCCACCTTTCAGTAGAGGTGATGGAGCTGAAAGCAACAGCAGGATACATTGACATTGGCTTCTTGAAGGAATTTTCTCTCCACAAGGAAAACAAAGAAAAAGCAAAAACAGTCCTGTGAGCTGAGAAGATGAGAAAAATAATTGAAAAAATAAAACCAATGTCTTTGACAAGTAAATATAAAATAAACTGCAAAACACAGGTAGAAATGGCAGACTCCTTCCAAATACTGGAAAGTGAGAATACTGTGAAAAAATAATTTAGAAAGTAATTTAGTTCAATGGTTAGCAATTTTTTACCTACCTGCATCTACTGCTGGTCCTTCTTTTCCATGTTTCTATTAATTCAGCAAAGTCGTATATGTTTGCAGAGGAAAAAAGCCTTGCTCTTATCATCCCTAGAGAAACTGCAGAGAGAATTCTAGTCTGTGTACATACAGAGACAGGAGATTGTGGAAAGAAGTAAATGGGAAAAAACATTTATTTGTTGTATCCCTCAATACAATTGACTTAAACATAAGGAAGTATAAAATATTCAGTACATGTAAACTCAGGGAATTATAATCAGCCCAATTGCTTAAGATCTTGACTTGGAGGATTGACAGAATTTGATCCCAAAGCTACTAAATACTTCCAGCTTGGTAACAGTAAATATGTAATTAAGAGCAAACTGTTCTGTTGATCTTCTCTATCATTTAAGTCTACCAGAGGGATAATGTCAAGAATCTTTCCTTCAGCTTGCTCTTGATATGGTTTGGAGCAATTAGATTAAAAATAAACAGAGTGTTTTTCCAAAAGCCTGCCATTGTTGATTTTCCACAGGAACGTCCTGGGTCCTATAAGCCAGGTGTTGCTGCAGCATATTAGAAATGAAAGGCAGCAATTCAGGATTTGTATAAGTGATATTATGTATGCTACAGTGCCTTGCTGGGTTCGTGCAGAAGAGCTGCTTCCCAAAGCTTTAATTGGCACTTAGCTTCTTTTACAGCCTGTTCACCCAGACAGCCTGCTCCACGTAGTCAGCTAAAGTGTAGCTCTGAGTATTATAAAGCACATCTTTACAGGAAATAGGAACATTCTTTTGATAATTGGCATGAAAACTTGGCCATATTAGATTTAAAAGTCATTAGTTTCGCCTCTGTGAGATGCTGAGAGCTTTTTCACCTGCAGGCATGCACAGCCACCAGGAGCAACAGCTGAGCTGGAGGCACCTGCTCCATGGATCTGCCTGGAGCACCCGTTCCATGGATCTGCCTGGAGCCACCTGCTCCATGGAGCTGCCTGGAGCCACCTGCTCCATGGAGCTCCCTCAAGGCACCTGTCCATGGAGCTGCCTGGAGTTTTCTGAGCGGTGTGTTCCCCCACTGCTGTTTCAGGATGTCTCACAATAACCCCAGTCTAAGTGAAATAGTGCATTTTGGTTACAGACCTACAGATGAAGGAAGAGTAGCAAATAATGCAACCTGCAACAATCAGAAAACACTTGCTCAGTAAACCCAAAGTATTCCTTAAGAGCATGCTGACTGCTGAATATTTTTTACAAAAGAAAGAGGGGAAGTGCAGGGGAATGGGATGGCAGACTTGGGTACATACAGATATTAACTGCAATGTGTTTTGATTCCTTGAGAATTATTGCTTTCCAATTCGTTCTTCTAAGAAACCTGGAATTCAATTCTTTACTATAATTACAAAGTAATAAGATGTTTGTTATTTTTAATTCATACACATGTGCATATATATATATGTGGATATACACATTTTAAAGAAAGGTACTTTTGGGTTTTCTTATGGTTTTAGTTTATTGGGGTTTTCTGTTTTGTTTTTTTTTTTTTTTTTATGGATGAGAAAAGTGATGGGGAAAGAGAAAAGAAAATAAATGTGCTTCTACAGAAGAAGCAGTTCTTCATTGCTGCTATTAAAATTCAGGTCCATCGCCATGGAGAAATCAGTTGATCAAAGTGAAAAGTTTGCTTTTATTTTTTAACTGAAAATTTGCAGAAGAACTCTATGCATTAACAAACTGGCTGCATTTATTTATTTTGTAAATTTTCATTTTCCTGTTTATACACTACCCTTTCTCCCCTTACCAGTTCCAAGAACAATCATTACAGTCTCACTTGATAAGCAAGATTTCTCTCTAAAGTAAGGTATCACTAAATAATGATCACTTACCACTGTTGATGCTGTTTTTAAAAATTCTGGAAGTATAGAGATCTTTGAACAAAGTGTGAAGACTCACAAGAAAATGTTACTGAGTTTTAATGTCGGTTAAGCTTAGCTCACCTTTGTAAACCACAAGCACGTACTAAACATCAATGTGAGAGTGCACACAATGCAACAAAACAGTGCCAGCAGGTTGATACTGCATATCAATCTTCAGCTGTGTTTCTGCCTTTTCACTTCATTCACTGCAGCCTTTTTTACTGAGGATTGAGGTGAAGGGATACATGCTATGAAGGAGTACAGCAAATCTTTGTAACCTTTTCTTCAAAGGATGTATTTTATAGACCCCTCAAGACAGTTGCAAGCACATACAATGTTTCTTAATACATTAAGGCCTGTGCAATGGATTACCACAATTTCGACTAATTTGCCTTCTGACAAAGCAATAACACCTGGCTCTACAATGCACAGCACCAGCTAGCTGTGATGTTAAACAAGTTCCTCAAAAGGTGATCTGCCACCCAACTCCAATGTAGCATCCACAAGTTTTTTCTCATCTCTGCAGTACTATTTTCACAGGAATTTTCAGAAGTATTTGCATATGACAAATTGCATAGGATTGTGGCAAAGGAATCATCATTTCTGCATCCAAACTATCCAGCACACGTACCTAATAAATATCATAAACAAAAACACCAGGGCTGCAAGCTTCTCTGTGATTCATACAAATGGATTTGCTAACTCAACCTGACAACTCAGCTGATTATACAAATAAAGTGTCCTGGATAACACCAGTGTTGATAATTACATTTTCCAAATGGACAGCGATATTTCAAGCTGAAAATGAATGTACAATTGCTGTTAGAGATCATGAAAAAGCGTGTACAAGAGCTAACAAGAAAAAGCAGGTATTTTTATGAAAGACAGGCTCTTTTCTAGTCCTTGTTTATACTAGAGGTTTCTAGGGGATGCACACCTTAATCAAGAGAGATGTCACTGTAAAAGCTGCTGAGCTCTGCTGAGCATATGAACCCTGGAGCTGGCAACACAGGCTAGCCAAGAGAGACACTAAATGTGGAAATGAATCCTCCTTTCCATCCCTCTGAGCCACCCCCTTAAATTCCTCCTGCCCCTGGGAAGGGCAGAGTGCCCGAGACAGGGCAGGGATGAAGGGCCAGGTCTGGAGACACTCCATGCAGCAGCCTCACCCTGCATTGAGGGATGGGGAACTGCATGGGCAGCGCAGGGAAGAGGCAGGAAAACTCATGGACCTGAGAAACTCCTGGAAAAGTAAAATGTACAGAAAAATGGTAGCAACTGCTGGGTTATACGGTGCACTGAGAAAAGATGTGAACAGCCAGCCCCCATCAGAGAAGCTCTTGGAACTCAGAGGAGAGAAGCCAAAATCTGTAATGTTTCTGATGCCTGCTTGAAATATTGAGCTGCAACCAAAGAGAACTAGAAAGCACTCAAATTGCTCAAGGGAGAATACTAAGATGAAAGAAGATACCATTAAGATAATTTTGCATACAGGAGATCTGTAGAAGACAGCTCTTCCTCTAAAAGGAAATAGCAATTCTGTAATCTTTAAAATTAATTTGGATACTCTCATTGCTATCGCAGAAAGCTTTCCAGAGAAAATTGAAATGGAAAAGGGTTTTTAGAATTAAGAATGATTTGAGATGATGTGACAATGTTCAAATGATGCTGTAACATTTGAAGGGTGAATTAGTCTCATTACCAGGCTCTTATTTTTTTCACTAGCACTGAATTTTTGAGAGCAATTTTGCAAAAATTATCAAAATGTCCATTTATACAATAGTGTCCTGTTATTTAAAGAGCTTTCATTGGCAATATAAAGAGTAAACTGTGTGAGAACATGAAAACTAACAATTGTCAGTGGATTTGATATGATTCTAAAATTGAAAAGAAATTAATGAAATTTCATGAATTCTCAATTGTTCCAAATAGTCTGTTTCAAACCAGCAACTGGCAAAATATGCAAAATGTACTGTGCTAGAGATTATTTTCCCCCAAACCCCAAAATACTAAAATTGAGCCTAGACATGTTTTGTGTTCTTTTGAACAGTAGAAAACAGCCATCAGACAGCTGATGACTGCATGTTAGAAACAGAGACTGATTGCTTTTCCCAACTAGCAGAATGAGCAAAGAGCTTGAATTTTCCTTTTTATGTGCAATTTCACTATGATGCAAAATGCCAACTTGTACAAAAGGGATAAATACGTGCCGTGCTGGGAAGTGGAAGCTGCTCTCGTCAGTGCACCAGCAATGGCACATCTTGGCCAAGGGTAAATCTGAACGTGTTACAGCTCCGCCTACTGAAGCAAGAATAAATGATTGGGAGGGGTATAATTAGTCAGTGGAATGAACTGGAGCAACTGAGGGTCTGTGTAGACCCTGGAGCAGATTTCTGTGTAGACCCTGGAGCAGATTTGCCACTCTGATTGATGTCTGATCAGTACTTGTACTCCTGCTCAGGATCAGGTAGTATCAGATGCAGTAAGCCATACTAAAGTCATGGAAGTCAATCAGCTTGCCCTGTTTGAAGCAGCAGCTTGTTTTTGAAAAGACTGGCCAATGTGAAGTTCACTTTGAGCTGGAGGACTACCAGGGAGGTTAAAAAAATATAACTTTGTAAAGAAATATAATCATGTAACTACACTTTTAGCAAAAGCTTAGTGTCTTTAATCTAAGGACAGTAAACATGAGTCAAATATTCTGTTTCAATGAATGCTGGTTTTAGATATCTATTATATCTATTATCTATCTACCTACCTACCTATCTATCTAATCTATGCCTTGTGGGTTCATAGCTCAGAGCCCTAATTCTGGTTATTGCAGAAACCTTTAAGACAACAGGAGTTCAAACAAGTATTTCCTACACCTTGACAGGGGAGAAATAAGTGAAAGATGTTGCAGCAAAAGCTCTTAATCAAATACTATTGTTTAGCACTTACTAAGAAAAGCACAAAGAAATGTGGCAGCACAGCACAACAAAAGTATGGATAGCATAAATGCTCCATGCTACCTGAAAGATTCTTATAGTTAGTCATAATGACTCTCTCTAAGTCTGAAAGTAGGCAGATCTAAAGATTGGACCTGAAGCAATGCAGTGTTCAAGAACATGTCAGATATAAAATGTGAATGATGAGGCATTTATTTAGTCCAGAGGGTTCCCAGTGTCCAAACACCCACAGAGCACTGGCAACAGCACAGCTCAAAATATGCACAACCTGGAATGTCAAAACAAAATGATATTTTTTAAAAAAAGAAGCTTTGTGGTGCATAAACCAAACAAGAAATGACACTGATAATAACTGGAAATTGAACATATGCTTAATGTTTTCATGCTGTAATTAAACAAGTTATGCTAAAAGAAAATATTTACATCAGTGGGTAGGGAATGTGGAGTCAGACTCCTTGAAAGGTAGACACAATTGTGAGCATCTTGGTCCTGCATATAGAGTGTTTTGCTTGCCACTTGTCTGTGCGAAGGAATTTTCTGAGCAAACAGTCTGAAGTGCAGATTTGTATCCCAAACCAGCAGGAACATCAGGCATGGGAGGAACGTAGCTCAAAGGAAGCCAGTCCTGAAAAAGCCAGGAATGGATGAAGATGGCAATTTCTATGGACACAGAGAAACAAGACTTATAAATTGGATATTTTTAGCATGAGCCACCCCTTTTTCATCTTTTATTCTTATGGACTCAGTGAATGAAGAAAAAGATATAAAAGCCAGGAACTCAAACCTCAGTGTTTGGGTTGCTGAGCATTCAGCACAGACTCTTCTGAATTGACATGTTTTGTGGAGGACCTGAAGAACATGGAAAGCAGACTTTATTTAGCTGACATGAGTACCAAACGTGACTCTTTGTGACATTTCCACTACTGAGCAAGTTACAAAAACAATTTATGAATTAAAGGCAATCAAGGATCAGTTGGATTGATTTTTTTTTTGTCTTAAAGGTGCCTCTCCCCATAAAATAAAAAGATTTTGAAATAGCACACATTGCTGGAGGACAAAAAAGGAGCAGGTAAAGGCCAAGTAAACAAAGCTTTAAACTCTTGGGTAAGGGAGGTAATACACAGAGCTGATTAGACCTAATTTCATTCTAATATCGCTTTCTCAATTTGTAACAAATATAAGAATGTAGCAGCACATTATAAGATCTGAAGAGATTCTGATTTCACAGTAAAATGAAGTAAAAAAAGGGGAAAATCAAATATGATACAAAAAAAGAGAACTGGCAATAGTTACTTAAAATAGAACAAATCACAGAAGCGTCCATTAAATATGACTGAGAACCAAGATAATGGGCTTAATATTTAAAAAGTGATTGAACAAAGAAGGCACATGCAAATGAAATGAATACTACCCTAAAAACTGATACGACTCCAAAAATTATGGGAAAAGTGAATATTGTCACTATTCCACATATTCAGAACAGAAGAATAGTCAGTTCATTTTAAGCAGGATTTTTTGGTGCCTCAAAACGTATTTTAATATTTGCCCAGCATCTGCAGCGAGAGTGGCTCTGGATGATTATTGTTCCAGGAGACCCAGATCACGACGTGGCACGAGCTGCAGTGGCATTGCAGCAGGGGCTCCAGCCTGCTGAAGAATTGCAAATGACTTTCAGAGGTCATCTAGAAGACATCAGTTAACTTGCTTCATGCTGAAGAAACTGAAAGGCTCTGGTTCCTGCAATCCTTTCTGATCCAGAGTGCTTTCCAATTCAAAGCAGCAAACCTGCAGCGACTCATTTTTGACACTACTTAACAGGCAGCCACCTTGAGACTTCAGGCAAGGTAAAGCAACTCCTCAGGACAGGAGCTAAAGATTTCACTAAGTTAATACCACAGCTCTAGAACATTCACTTTCTTCAAGCCAGTAGTTTTTAATGTACCTCTTTATCCCAGTAAATCTGTGCTCAGCATTTTCCAAAATGTCACACACACTTTGATATCACTCCCCTGACCAAGTGTACCTTTCAAGTTTTATGTGTGCTGCTTTCTACTGGGATCAGCAATTGACCTTAGATATCTATTTTCAGCTTAAATGTTTACAAAATTCACACAAATACTTGGATAATACTTGGATAATTCAGCACTTACTTAAGTGCTGAATTTACCCAAAAGACTGTAGCAACTGTACAAGTTGTTTACAACTCTTGACTGGAAAACTTTGCCTAGCAGGAACAATTAATTTATTATTCTTAAGAAGTCATTATACATAAGCAGTTATCACAATTAGAAAAAGAAGGAGAAATGCTAACACTGCTAGATAGAAAGTCATTATCAAATATAGGCACAGAGCAAGAATTACGTGTGACAGTAAATCCACTGGCAAAACATGAGGCAAGAAAAAGGAAAGCCACGAGTTTGTGATCCATTTTGAGAAGTTTGAGCTGGAAAGGCAGGTTTTGTGATTGAAATCTAGGTTTAAGGACAGGCAAGGTCATCATCCAACAAAAAAATGTAGAACCTTGGTCTTTTCCGATTTATATTGCTGGACTCATTGGGCTTGCTGAGTTTATAAAACTCCTACTACAAGGACTTTTATGAAAAGTGCACTTGTTTGAAAATAGGTGTGAATCATTTATGAAATCCAGCTGTGTATATGACAGGTACAATCTGCACCTCACCCCACAGCAAGCAGGCAGATTACAAGCAGCGGGCAGGGAAAGAGCACTGGCCAAACACCATTAACTTGAAAAGACAGAAATAAGGTCAAGGTAAAACTGTGAAAAATTTACTCCTGGACTCCACAGCTACAAAGGATGCAACAAAATGTGCATCTAAACAGCATTAAATTTAATCCTGATAAAAACCGACAACCAGATCAAAATAAAAATAAGTCTGTTCATACATCACACAGGGAACAGCATGCCAACACTTTTAATTTATCACAAACAAAAAGGACTGGAAGCAGGTCTTCCAAAGACTTACTCAAATCTCTTACAGAAGCTGTGCCACCAGCATTTATGTATGTTAGACCTGAATATATCTGACATATGAACACGCAGAAAACCCAGGACCACACTGCACCATTTGTCTGGGTTTTGAAATTCCAGTATCTTCTTTTGGCTGAGCTGCATTTCACACAATGGAAGTATTAGCAGAAGCTTTAGCAGAGCCCTTTTACTCAGACCTCCTGGACAAGACTCAGCAACATTTTACATATGTACCTGTGGTACAGACTGATAGGGCCAATGATCAGTCTTTCCATTAAGGATGTGAGTTAACAACTTAACTGCTAAATAATGGATTGCTTCAGCTTGTACACTTAGACTCTGTGCTGATGTGGAGAGTTGGATCAGGTCCCAGCAGGAGTGGGAATCGGTCCACTAATTAGGTATAGAAAGATTTACTTCAGGAGCAATTCTGTGTAAATTACGTGTTAAAAGATTAAGGGTCCCTTTTAAAAGATCCGCATAAGTGACCTATAATCTTATGTGGCAACTTTTATATGCTTTGGAGACAAGAGTGAAAAAAAAAAGGGCTGCATTAAGGTGGTATTTTGTACCATGTTTGCTGCCTTGGGTTGCAGTGACTGCCAAGCTTTTTTTTTTGTCACAGATGGTTACACTTAAACAGACTTGCCTGCCAATGTGATTTGAACTTTACTTACATTATAAGTCACCCCACCATCTAAGTCAATTCCCACTATGACAAAAAAGGTTATTTAAGCTTTCAAGTGCATTGGTTTGAAAATTAAAATATCCTGGAGTGCAACAATAATGCAAATCTGCTCACCTGAGTCTAGAGAAAAAAAAAAAATAAAGAAGGAAAGTGATTTGCAACTGCCTTCTCAGCTTGAAGGAATGTTCTCATCTGTGGGTCAAAACACAATAATAGCTACCTAGTCTTCCAGTGATTGTCATCCTGGAAGGCTGAAATATTTAACATGTAAATAAGTTTCTTTGCAGATCATAAAGTGAAAACTCTATTATATAGTGAATATGAACGTGCATAATAAACAAAGAAGACACAATCATCACAGAGTTATTAGACTGAAGTGTCCTTGGTGACCTCCACAAGCTTTGCATAAATTTAGAAAATTTTGTAAATTTTCCTCTCAGTAAGTTTCTCAGATCCTTGCAAGCAAGCTTCAGTTGAGCGTTTTCACTAGAGCTGAATCTAACAGAAATAAACACTCACTATGCTTGGCTAGAAACAAGGCCTATAATGGAATACTGGGGCTATGCTGTGTGGAAAATTTACCAGTTGGAGGGATTTGATGATAGATGGGCAGGTCCAAGGCATGGCTGTCCTGCAGAGTTACTAAATCAGCAGGAACTGCTGTCAGAGTGAAAAGAGCCGTAGTGAAAAGCAAGCTGGAAACAAGCATGGGTTGCTGGGAGAGGCAGGGGCAGACTTGCTCCTTTGCCCTGCTTGTGTTGCTTTGCTAGCCCTTTCCTGGTTGCAGTTCTTGGCCAAATGCTTTGGGAGGCTCACCACAAAGGACAAGGTTGTGTTTCCTGCCCACCGAGTGTGGCTTCAGGGAGCTCTTCACCCATTTTCAGGGTGCTCCAGGACCAAAGAAAGATTCAGCCCCTCTTTTCTCCCTTTCTTTGTGCTCACTGTTGCTCCCTGCTGAAACCTGCAACAAAGCACGTGAGATTAGCGTGGAGACTGTGCACAGGGAACACCAGCAGCTGCCACAGATTTTCCACAGATTCATCTTTCACAGCCTCAATTATTTTTATTTTTTCACAGCTTCGCTTGGTCACCAGGTACAGCCTTTCTGTTTAATCTATTTCTTCTCCCTCTAGGCTCAAGATTTCTAGGAAATTCCTTGTAAGAATTGAGAATCAGGATTTATTGTCATATCTGACGTGCTCTCTAAAGAAAAAAGTCCCAGCAATTTTGAACTTTCATCTAAAAGCATCACCGGATGATGTTGCTTAAAAAAACTATCTGAAACTACACTTATGGGTCAGAAGACACAGAATACCACCAAAATAAATACAAAGATTAATCACTAAATGAAGCATTCCCTATTTCCAGAGTGGCTTCCTCCTTTTTAGGAGCTGATCTTGCCTTTTTTTATCCTTTAGGTAGTTCTTGTAAAAAAATCCTAGCTCACTCAGGCAGTAGATTTATTAATCTATTTATTTATTATTCTATTAATTTATCTTAAACATTTTCTCTAGTGCTCATCCGCCTCATTGAAAAATGCCTGAGTGTTGCCATAATGCTGTCCCATTTATTTTCCACAACAAGGCCTTGTTACTGCCTCCATACATAATTTCATTTTCACAACCTAGCCCCCATATTCCTTTTCATTAAAAAAGTAGCACCATTTCCATGTTATTTTTCACCTCCAGAGGTGTTATTAGCTTGCTGTAATAACAGACCATGCTCCTGCTGTGCCTGCTGAAGAAATGATCCCAGTAGCCCCAATGAAGCCATGCCACCTGTCCAGCAGCTCAGCATTCAAAGTGTTTCTGTATATAGCTGGGCTCTCCATTGCCCCCAAGTTTAAGAAGCAGAAAAAACTAAAGGTCTGAGAGAAAAATATTAATTTTTCAAAGACAAACAAAGGTCTAAGGTCTGCTTCAGTTCAGACAGAACTGTGGAAGTACAGCTCATAGTTTTAAGTCCTAGTCCTGCTAGGGAAGTCACTAGTGATGTAAATACATTTACTGCTGCAGAAGTAGAGTTGGAGGGGAGGATGCACTCAGATCTCTCTTCCCAAATCTTGCCTTTTTTAGATGCCTGGAACACCATAACTAGGATAACATCCTGTGCTGATTCAGGCCAAAGCAATGAGAGAAGAAATTGAGAGAAATCACTGGGAACTTCAAGTGTTTGTAAAGGTCAGGGAAAAAACCCAAGAATTTCTGTCACTTGAGTAAGGCATAAGCTAAAAACAAATGTTCATGCACCCTATGTACAGACATTAAAAAGAAAAAAAACAGCCCCAAATTCAAGGAAAGGACAAAAAAACCCCCTAAATGTCTACATAGAATCTACATAAATTCTTCTCAAAATGTAGTAGGTTTCACTGACTTCTGTTGTAGTAGCCTGAGTCACTTAGCACGGCTTTTGCTGGAAGCATTTTAACAATAGTAAAACCTGGCCAAAGAGAAAATTAAGGAACTGAACACTATAAAAAGCAATGACTACATTGCGTCATAAATGATACTTCATTGTTACTGCACATTAAAATGTCTGCTCATAAATGGTATTTTAAGATCATTATAAAGCTATCACCATTAAAATGGGAGCTTTGTGTACTTACTCTTTACACCACAGAAGGCATTAAACCATTGCATCAATCCAGACTCAGTATTTAAAAGTGAGTGGCATCTCCACAACATTAAGAAAATAATCTGTGATTGGTTCTTTAGCACTCAGTCACTCTAAAAGCATTAGGACAACTATCTAAAATAATTAAAAGTATACTCCATGCCCTAGCTTTTCAAGAATAGAAAAGAAACCTTCCTACTCTTGAACTTTTCATTTCTTTGAGAAATCACAAATGAAAGAATTGTTTTCAAGATATTTAACCTCCTGAAAGAAAGGATGCAAAGAGTGGTATTTGTAATGAGTTAGGAAAATAAAAACATAGATAAATCTGCTAATAGTTTTAATTTCATTTTCAAGATGTGATATATAGTTCTGAAATACATGTTGCTGACTGCTATTTCTGTGGAGATCTTTTCAAGGAATACCCCTAAAAAGGTACCAAAATTGGCTGATCACCCAGATACCAACCTATGGATATCAGCTACAAACCTACAGTGGAATGCCTGAATTACTTTGTTGTTGTAAGCTTCTGAGTTCAGATCCATTCTCTACCACACATTCATTGAGTGGTTGCAAATAAGAAACCAAGTGCATGACTAAAGATCAGCTGACAGCACTGTCCTTCTCACAGGGGTGCTTTCTTGGAAGGTTCTTCTATAATTTTTGATTCACTCTAACCTCTACTTGGCCTTCATTGCCAAAATCTCAAAATCTGTAAAACATTAACTGAGATAAGGATATCTGGAATGCTTGAAGCAGCTGCACTATTTCTTTACCTCAAGGAAAAATGACTAAACAGCTGAGAGGGACAATTTACTTCTCCAACAAATGAAACCTTTTTCTCTTACAAAAAAATCCCAAATCAAGCCAAAATTAAAACAACAAAAAACAAATCAAAACCAAAGCCACAACCAAGGAAGATGACTACGGCATGCTTCCAGGAAAAAATCAACCCTAAATGGAACTCGTACAACATTCCTTATCTTTTTTGGCTCTCAGTGCTGTCATCATGAACTGTTATTATAAATATTAATAGAACAACATTTTATGGAACACCCCAGATCACACTTGCTGCTATCCACAGTCCTTTCTCATAAGAGTTTATCAACACCCTTGTTAACTGAGTTAAATATTTGGAGAAAGTTACCAAAGGCAACACAAAACACGAAAAAAGCACATCTGAAATTTAGATCCATGATTTGGTGTATTGCAGCATGTGACATGAAACAGGGCAGAAAAAGAACATCTAAAAAGAAATTGTTCTTCTGCAGTCACAGTTTCCTACCCTTGGTAACTGTTTTACAGAAGTATGATGCTTATTTTGGGGTTTATGGCTTATAATTCTTTCCCCTAACACAACTGAAATGTTTTTGAGGGTCTTATTTTTTTTATGGCACGCTGTTGTTGGCAGCCACTACTTATTCACAGGTATTCAAACATACCAACATATGAACTGCAAGGATGTTGAGTCTCATCTATGGAGAGATTGAATTATTTTTCAGACTTCTGCTCCCCAACAGTTTTCACAGGGACATAGACCCACTCTCTTATCTTTGCCAGAAATATAAAGAAATTCTTGTGAAAATATAAGACTTTATACTACTGTATCTCTGCTACCTTTCTCTTTTCTTGTGCACAAAGGTCAGACACAGCTTGTTGTATCCATTTGATTTTCCTTCCTCAACAGCAAACGGTGAGCCACCCATTAAGCAAGAGGGTTCTCAGTGAGAGGACTTTTCAAAACAATATCAAATGTTGATTTAGAAACATCACTCACTTAAATACCCGTGAGTTTTAAGTTTGATCAGATTGAAGAGATAGTTAACTGAAAGCTTTACCCAAACCGCTTATGTGGCAAATATGGAAAATCAATTTGCCTCATTAAGATCTGCTTTCTGAGAAAACAGTTAAAGGTAATATTTATGTCATTGTCTCTTCTTTTTCAGAGAATAATATTCACATGAAATAAAATTAGGAAAGAACTGATTACTCTCAAAAGCTTGTTATCAAGATACTACTCTATTTAAAAAAATGTCCACTTACTGATCTGATGCACTTACTCTTATATGTCAAGGTTAAATTTGCAGTACTAGTGCTGTTGTATTCCTTATAACTCAAGCATAAAAAAAGTTTCTGGAGAAGGGAACAACCATTTCCTCCCCAGGCTGCCCTGCAGAATTTGTGTACCAAGGAAGTTGTCTGTTTTTCCTAGCTAGATCACTTAGAAACTCCATCCATAAAGAGCAAGAATATGAATAACAGTTGACATCATTTTTCTGAACACTTGTAAGACACTGGGAAGCAGGATGATTAGAAAAAATAAATGTCTGAAGGACTCCTTAGAGATAACCAGAAAATAAATACTCCAGAGCTTCATCTGCATTATTAGCCACAACTGTAGTCTAAACACTTAGTTAGACAACTCATTAGTTTTGATTACTCACAGTCATATACTTCATTCTGATTTTTGGAATTTGTCACTAAATGAGCAACTTTTTAAAATCAGAGACAATTGCAGCTAATAATCTTGGAGCCTGAAGTCCATTTAGAAAGCTTTCCAGGGTAAATGAAGTAATTCACTTTGTCTGAAACGCAAACAGGCTTTTCATTTACTGAGTTGTGCCTATGAGGCATTCATCAGATAATACCTCAAATTTTATTTGCAATACAGAATTTCAAAAACATAAAGTAATTTTCTTAGTGCTATTATCATTCACAGTACTTCAAAACGAAGCAGTTATCAGAACTCAAGTGTATATTATTATCTCTTCAGCTTGGCGAGAATCTAACACATTTTCCTCCTGCTCAGCAAACACAGTACAGTCAACATGTGCACCTTTCCACCTGCCCCAAGCCACTGACAGAAGCCAGAGAAGAATTTCAGAGACAAGAGACCAAATTCCAATGGCTGGATCCACTCTCTAATCTTATAAAACCATAAATATTAATTATGTTATGTTATGTTATTATATTATATTATCAATGGTATAATATATATAATATTTAATTACAAGTTAGGCAATATTTGCATTATATTTGACACAATATTCTGGATACTTCAGGAGCATGAGTATATTGATCTTCTGTATTCAGAAGAGGTAAGGGCAGTATTCCCATTTCTAGCATAAGGAAAACCACTGTTAACAGCAAGTATCTTCTTATACTTGAGGTCAGAGAGCTGAGTGGCCTCACAGAGACCAGCCTGATTTGCTGTCCTGTGGCAGGGAAAACACATGAACATGCAGATTCAGGAGCTCTGGGAGGTACTGGTTAGTTGCTGAAGCTAACAAAGAGCTCTGTTTCTTATGAAAATCCACATACTTGATGTCTTTTAAAGGCTTAAATACAAAGAGTTGGCTTGCAAGAATACCTGGCAACACTGTTAGGAGCAGCTTATTTGCAGCCTGTGTCAAATTTAAAGATACCAGGAGACAGATTCTGCATTATTTACTTGACAGTGGTACAAAACAACAGATATCAAATAACAAAGACACTTTTTTGATTACAACACTATTTGGCTACTAGAAAAAGGGCAAATGTCTTAAAAAGAGAATACATAAATAAAGACACAGCAAGAGAAAGCCAGAAAACACTTTTAAGACAGCTAAGGACTCCTCCCTACAAAAGTGTGTAGCTTTTTCCCCTGAGAGGAATGACCTGTGAATAACAGCACTGTCATACCAGAACACTTTAATGGTATTCACATGAGAGCTTGCAAACACAATGGCAAAATCAGGCACGTTTTTGTCACAGTCTCCAAACCAATGAAAGTTGCCACCATTACAACCATTTGTAATAAAGAACTTCAGGAAACTGTGTGGGACCAGGTAGAAAATTATAACATGCAGTGATGCAAGTTTGTGTTGACTTTTCTCACAAAGAGATGGTGTTGATGGCAGTTTCCTTTAAAGTACTGGATTTAGATCATATAGAGCCTTGTCCAGATAACTGACCTTCAATGGTTACACTTTACCTGGTTTAAGCAAAATACAAGGACTAGAATTCAGGTGCCAACCACACCTCAGTAACAATTAAGCACATTAATTAATGCTCAAATCATGTTTCGATTAAAGTTATACATATTTTTCAGAAAATAAATGAGAATCTCTTGCAAGCTTCTTCTCCCACTAACTTCAAAGCAAAAGGTCATATACATTCATTTATGCCATGATTTTTTTTTGGATGCTGTAACTGTACTGCTGCAGGTCAGCTTTCCATGGCAATAGCTGTACAGCAGGACAGAGTTGGAGAATTCAGAGCAAAAAGTGCTCTCCAGTGCTCTTTGGATCTCTCACTGTGGTTACCTCTCTAAGAGAGCACCAGAGTCCCAAACTTCATTCTTACACACCTGGAGGTTTTGACCAGATTTCAACTTTACCTCTTCTGCCAGATAGAGAGAGGATCCCAACATGCAGAGATAAACCTAAAGGACAACACAACAAGGGCTGCAGCAAACAAATAATGAAATACAGGTTTTGGAGAGAGGGCAATCCAATACAGGGAGGACTCTCTGCCACCTTTTACAATTTAGCCACAGTATAAGAAATTATTTAAAACTGAGAAAAAAAAAGAAGAATCATCATAGGAAAGATATTTAGCTGGAAAATTATTCTGACTCGCAAATAGGGACTAATATCCTGTTTTTATAGAATTAACAAAACCTACTGAGTATTTTCCTTATAGTGTACTTTCATGGTTTTTTATTTCCTAATCAGAGGATTAAGAGTTAATATGGTGTTTTGCACTTCTGACCACTTCCTGACATGTGGTGGTGCTACTGTGTAATGGAAGTCAGAGAGGCTTCTCTAAAGATCAATCTGACATTTCATTTCTTTCAAAAAATGCACAGTCATCTTACAAACAATAAAAAGTAATTCCCCCAGTCTCATATTAATCTTTTTCTTCTAATAAACATAATGTACACATATTTATTGATCTAGAAATATTTTTCCTTTTATAATAAATTACTCTATGTGTATGGTATTCCATTAATTTAAAGAAATTTACCTCTCAGCAGCAGAGAGAAATTTACCTATGCAGCTCAGGACTTATGTAACTACCTTACTTGAGGTCACATGATAGCTATTGCTTTTAGCTCACATCTAAACATTGGGAAAAAAAAAGTATTCAGGAAATTAGCACTCTTGGTTGGAACTTTCCCCTTACACTCACAGAAGAGAGCTGATAAAATGTGCTCTTCTAGTTCAACTTTTTGCCATTTACTGCAGTTGTGTTTTACATATGGGCATGTTTCATTTTGTTGCAGGCTGTGAAGAAAGGAAACTTTTCATGACATCTCTTCCAAACCAGATGAGAGCTCTGCAAACGCTGGCCTCTGTTCAAGGCCACATCTGATGCTCCTGGCAGCATGCAAAGGAAATGACACACGTGGTGCAAGAAGGGAGGAGCACAAGTGAAGGCTGGCTTCTGAGACACCTCAGAACTATAAAAAGAGTTGGTTTATAAGTCTCCTGTGTAGTAACAATAGTAATAATAATAATAATAAAAATAATAAATTATGCTTGGATCTTTATTGTCAGAAACTGGTGCTGTTAGGGGAATCAATCAGATCAGCTCAACTCCAGTTTCTAGCAAGACAACTGGCAGAACATGTTGGAGAACGCTCAGCTCTGTGGAGCTGACATTCCTTTCTACCAATGATAAAGGAGAGAAAGGTCAGTGGAAAACAGCTCACCTGGAAATAGTACTTTCACAGGCTGATGGCCATAATAACAAGAAATAGGCTTTGCACAGAAATGCAAAACATGCAGTTTTGCATGCCTCCTATTTGAAGCATAAAAACAATTTAGAGGGAAAAAAAAAAGGGGGGGGGG
>VXBI01008388.1:2037435-2067832 GCA_013397375.1 Toxostoma redivivum | reverse complement strand
GAAGAACTAAATCAGCTGGGGGGGGGGGGGAGGAAATCTTCCTAACAGGCAAGATCCATATGACTGTGGGATAGTTTTCAAAGGGAAATGAAAATGTCATCACCTGACATTTCTGAAGCTGAGCTTTCAACTCCTGAGACAGAGTGCTGGCAGGAATGTTAAATAGAAGAGCTGGTCACAGACCAGTACACTCTCCATATGTTTCCCTGGGGCAATTAGTGTCACTTCCCCTATGAAGGGGCTCACTGTGCTTACCAGCGAATATGTCAAGTCTGGTCACTCTGAAAATAAACACTACAAAGTCACTGACAGGACCTTTAGGTTGAAAAATGAATCCTTCTAACTTACATGTTCTTGAGAAACCCCCCCCAAAAAACCCCAAACAATTTTAATTGAATATTCCTTTGAAAGAAAGTTCTTTGCACTCCGCTGTGACATCCCCAGAGAAGAGAATCAGAACATATTTAACCAAATACCTGACTCAAGGAAACTTTTGGGCTGCCTAATCTGTCCCCTTCTTTCTTGCTGCACAGCTGGGTTCTTGATGCAGGGGCAGAAGGTTTCCCTTTCCTGCAAACACACAGGCACCATGCCTTAGAGACCTCCCCTGAGGAGTCTGAAGGCACCAAGCCAAGAGCGAGGTGCCCCAGGCAGCGGGATGTCAGGAATTGCCCTTTGCTCCCCACAGCCCCCAAAGAGCCTGAGGACCACACCAGGCTGCCTGGGGGAGCTGTTGGCCAGTGCTGCCACATGGCTTCAAAGCTCTTAAAAACCACAGAACTATTTAAAATTATTTTTATTTAGAAATCCCTCTATGACTTATGAGAAACATCACCTCTGAGGAGTTGTGTAGATGTCAACACAGAGTGTTATCAAGGGGAGTTGGAGCTGAAGGCCTCTCCCACACAGGAGTGATCAGAACAAACTCCTTCCCCTTTCACTCCCTCCTCCTGAGATGCAAACAGTGGGGGAAAGAGAGCTATTTCCTCCTTTCAATCCTGCTACTGATGGCTGGGTTGCTCCCCTTTGAGGAGGAGGGTAGGAGAAGTGGAGACAGGTTGGGCTTCCTTCCAAGTGCACCATCCTGGGCCTGTCCTCAGGAAATTGATGGCATCACTTACACAAGCTGGGACTGGCCCAGCTTTGTCCAGGGGCAATAGCAGGAGGGAGCAGCTGGGGTGCACATGGATGTCTGGCACATCAAACCACTCTACAGCATGGCACTGTCAGCACCTGGTGGCCAGCAGTGCCAGAGAGCTGGATGGCTCTTCCAGGTGGGGAGGGATTCCTGAATAAAAGTCCTTCTTGAAAGAAAAAAAGCACAAAAAAGCAGAACAGAAAGGCAAAAAAGCTTTAGCTTTCATTTTAACAAGTCATCTGCAGGAATAGAATAAAGCCACTCCAAGGAATTAAATGTAATTTAAACTTTAAAGCCATTACTTTACCCTGGGAAGCTCAGGGATGCTGACCTCTTCTAAGCGAGTGGGACTGACCAAGAGCTGTGAGCACTGTGTGTCTGTGTGTCCTTCACAAGATTTGCAGAAGTAAATTGTTGTTCAGACAGTAGTTTGCTAGGATTTTTTTTTAAATTCTGAGTAGCAAGGTCTCAATGCAATATCTGTTTACTACAATTCTCCAAGAGGCAAGATGTTTCTTGGCTTTTATCCAAACCATTTAGTTCACATATATATATTAGAAAAAGCTGTCACATCAGCAGCTAAGGTTGATATCAAGAGAGACAATGAGAGGATTAAGAGGTGGAAAGCTTTAGCAGGCAAGCTACTGAATATTTCACGAGAAATGAAGGAGAGAATGCCACTGATGCCAGGGGAAGGTCAGAAAGCTTAAACATCTCAGGGACACTTAAGAAATAATAAAATAGCCCTTAGGCCTTCCAGATGTTGCTATGCAGCTTTTAGGATCCTGATATTTCAATCTGATTTTCATACCAAGGCAAGTGCTTCACTAAATCAGCACACATCCAGCACTTGCAGAGGGAATTTGCAGGGATGTGTCTTCAGCATCACAGGAATGATGTGGCATTTGAGGGTGCCTTTGCAGGCTGATACTTTGTCACTTCATTGATAATTTTTATTAACTCCTGAATGCTGCTGATGTGGGTGGAGTTTCACATTTCCAACTGGTCAGATCCAAATGGGAAGAGATTTCACAAAGATGGACTCATCACAGTTGCCTTTTCCTATCTCATCCTCTAATGACGTATTTTAACAGATCTTCTCCCTTATGTCTCACCACCATCAAGACCACATAATCTATGGTCAGTAGAAGGATTTTACAAGACATTACATTTATTTCTCAGGAAAGGGACAAGGCAGAGGTAAGCTCAGGTGTTTTCTGTAGACTTGTCATGACAAGAAGCAAGGCAAAGCAGGAAACTCCAACTGCTTCATTCAACAGCCTCATTCATGAACTTCAAGACACAGCGTGCCAATGGGAAACTTGAACACTAGCTTCATACAAAGCAGAGAGATATTTAAGTATAACATTATTTATATTGTCCCGTATTTCACAAGTACATCTAAACAAACCTTGTTTCCCTCCCCTGCCTCCAGAATACCAGGAAGGCATTAAGAAGCTTGGACATTTTTTTCTATCTTTGAGCTCTTGGAGCACACTGATGAATTAACACCTTGTCAAAACAGTGTTTCTGTTTACCATGTTTTCATGGCACGTTTACTTAATGACTTTCTGGAAATACTCAGTTATAAGAAATTTCTCTCCCACCTCCTGTTTAAATACAGATCCTCTTCTGTGAAAGTTAAATAATAGTTGCTACTTTCTTTTATCTTGACATGATATTTCAGTCTTGCATCCAGGCACTTTGCGCTTTCAAAGTGCTTGAAATATAAAGAGCAAATTTCTAGATCTTATGACTTGAAAAATATTGTTTTACTTATTGAAGAATATGAATTGTTTTTTGATTAAAAGGAAAACAGATGTAATTAAATTGGGAACTATTTTTCTTGTTTTTTAACTTACATTAAAAATTATTTTAAAGTTACTATTACCCCCTGTACTGCTACCACGTTGTTGTGCTCTCATGTTATGAAGTAACTTCAGCTACTAACTTGCACACTGTGAAATTTGGTAGTTAAAGAATTCATCTCTCATAATAACAAAATGGAAAACAATAAATTGGCACACACAATAAAGGAATTTTAGAAGTGTATGCTGTTTGGTCACTGGAGACAGGAAACACATTAGACAGAGCTGCTTCTCTGAGGAACTGTGCTAAAAGGGCAAGTCAACACGAACTAGCAACTAACAACTGTGTCTCCAGCACATAAATTGAAATGACTGGTGGCCACTTCTTAGTGAAACAATTGCATGAGATTATAGATAAATCTTGATTTCTGTGTTCCTGTTTATTTTGTATGTGTAGGAAACTAAGATATGAGTCTCAGAGACTTCAGTCTGCGTCTCCACAATGCCAAAGTAGATTATACCTTCCCAGATTTAGTGCTGATAATTACTGTAATTTTAATCCATCAGACAAATCATAATAAAATTGAAACAGTTACTTTTCCTATGAAATGCAGAGAATGTCTTTGGTATTTTCTTGAGATGGAGTAGCCACAGACACCAGTCATTGCTGAAATAGCAAAGGAAACACAATCATGGAGGTTGTGACCCAATAAAATACTTTTTCTCATTAGGAAACAACAGAAAAACCCCCAAACCTGAAACCCAAATCATTTGAATTATATGACTTCCTTCAGATCATTACCATTTCCTGTACCACTTTTAAGGCATGGCTGATTTTGTCAAACTTTTACCAACCAGCTGATAGTTGATATTTTCCTCACTCCAATTGTTGCTTCAGATCCCACAAATACGAAAAATCATCCTTAAAAACATAATAATAGCTAATTATTGAACATCTCTACAGTCACTATGAAAGTAATGAGTAGAGCTAAAATAAAAAATTTTGAAAGTTTTAATAATTAGAAGCAATTACCAGTACTAAATTACTGTGCCATGTTAATGAACAGGAGCAATAGTCTCAGTTTTAGATCTACTGAATCAGGTAAAAGCTGCTTTTTTGGTGATTCAAACACGTAATTCAAAGAGTTCTGTTAAAAATTTCTAAACAGCAAAATGCAGATCAAGGCATCTAATCCCCTATCTCAAACTGCATTTTAACCTTTTTTTTATATTGCACTCTGTACATCCATTTACAACCCTTTAAATGGTGCTGCAATTACCAGGGCAGTTCTCTACTGAGTTTTCAGGCTAATACATATTTTTTGGATCTAGTACAACACCCCCTTCCTTTTGTGATAGTGTGACAGAATGATCTATGAAGAGCTGGATCTATGCACACTGGTGTTACTGTAATTAGAGAGATCTACCCATGTTTCATACCTGTGTAGCTCCATTCTTAGGGCATCTATCCCTGTTTTACCAGCATAATGAGATTTAAACCCAAGTCTTATCTTCCAAATGCACATAAGGATCAGTTCATCCCACATTCAGCACCAGTAGGTGACGGGAGGATTGAAGCCAGATTAACAGACGGACTTCACAGAACAAGGATTTAGCTTGTCAGTGTTAAATACACCTGTGGCATAAATCACACCAATAGCAGTTAATTCCTACTGTAGTCTGTGGCAGTGCTAAAATGCTCCTTATATTGCTCTAGCTATAGAATTTTTCTTATTTCTAATTGGGGCACTAATTTTCCCAGCTGTATGACAGGACTATGAGAATGCAGGCTATGGTTTGATGCTCCGTCCTATACATCAAAGTCAATTATTTTGGCTGCATGTTACTCAGCTTTTAAGAAGTAATAAAAATTGACTATATGACAAGCTAAAACATTTGTTTGTTTGTAGCTGTTAGAAATTGCTGCACTACGTAAGTAAAAAGGGAGTGACAGCACAAGACACTCCCAACAGCCTTATAGTTTTAGATGAGAAATGGTATCCACATGGTCTGCCTCCAAGGGGATCATGTTAGAGGGAGCAGATTCATAAGGTCCTGCCTTGCCTAAATCATCTTGACTTCATAAACACCAAATCTATGCAGGGGAAGCTATATATATATTAATTTCCAGAAGAGGGGGGAGGCTTAACAAATTCTGTATTTAAAATTGTTTCAAGTTGCAGCTACCACAGCTCCTACATCACTGCTGGCAGAAAGGCAAGAAAAACATACAGAAGATTTTGGACGTGGCTTTAAGCTACATCAAGAGGATCATGGGGTGTGTGTTTTGCCTTTGCAAGCCAGAGTTGTTCCATTGTGGATCAGGAGTGATGGATTAGAATGGCTCCAAGAGCTGTCAGCTAATATCTACATGGCAGCAAGATCAGACAGTAGCAACCTCTGTGGAATGCTGTGACAATTTCTGGCTGCTGCCATGAGAACTGCAAGTTATGCTTCCATGAGAGATTTTAAAGTAGAAACCTGAAATTTAAATAGAAAAAGGCACCCAGACTGCATAATCTTCTGCAGAGTAGGAAGAAAGCATTCAGATGATAAAGCACTGACAGCCTCTTGGAGATTTGGCACACTGCTCTGCTTTCTTGGGCACTCTGATGCCACTGTCTTTTCTTGTTACATTGGAAAAACTTCACTCATGTGAACTGAGAACAAGGCCAATGTCTCAGTTATCAGTGAGGGTGACTAAGCAGGTCACTCAGTTACACCTTGGGACCTGTACTTCAGTTCAATGGTTAAAAAAAAAATCTAGGCAGTCCACATACTTGTTGCTCCTCTAACTTCCCTCTGCATTGAAGACACCCATTATCCCATAAAAATTAGGCACTCAAAAGGTACCAAATTAGTCATACTGTGAAGCATAATAAAGTTGCTGAAATTCTAGAAAAATGTTGTTTGTACCATAGGAAATGTTCTGCAAAGAATGTTGGAAGTTCAATTATTACAATCTCAGCAACAAGAAATGTACTTCTTAGTCTCTACAGCCAAGTATGAAGGTCATAGCTTTGGGAACTAGATGACCATTTAAAGCAGTGATTAACTTTCTAGACCACTTATCTGGATATTGGCATTTTTTCTTAAACTTTGCACCAATTAGAGGAAGGAAACCACAATCAGTAGTTGTGCTTCCTGGTCACTCAAGACATGTTAAGAAAAGGTCTATGACATTTGAGCCTGTGGGTGATACCTGTAGGGGGCTTGAAATGCCTGTGGCCATGGAAAGAACAAGGCTGAGAAATATTATCTACACCCAGAAACCCAGAGAGAGTGCAGACCAGTGTGGGGATTCTGCCTCAGACACGGCCGTGCTGCACAAATACCGGGGCACAATCTGCTCCTGAAGCTGGTAAACTGAGGAGTATGTGCCATTGAAAGGTAAGGGTTATACACAGCACACTTCTGGGAAGACAAGTCAAGATAAAGCATTCATGCCTTCTCCCACCATGAAGAGAGAGTTACTTGTGCCCTTGGGAGTTGTGAAGGTAATTGAAACAAAAGTGCTCAAGCACAATGGCAGCAGGATGGGACTGGTGGTGCTGTTCAGCACAGGCAGACGTGGGCTTATCAAGAGATGTATCTGGTTGGAAGAAAAAACTTAACTAAAGCACACCTCCAAGTCAGAAGGTGTAAAGTGCACAGTCCTGCTGTGCTAAATACCCCACCATGTGCCAGTAGGCTTACTTCAAAACACGACAGATATTTGAAGTAGTTGTTAATAAAAGATCTGTTAACTTGCTCACATTAGACCTCCCTTTGGGTCTTAGCTCAATTCCACTGCACACACAGACTGCCTTTACACTTGGAGAAATAAAGAGATAATGAATTTCTGTAAGGGGGAAATATTTTCTAAAGGCAGGTCAGTCAGCAGCGATGACTCTATAGAGGGATCCTCTCCTGCACTACTTGCTGTGGCTGGAACCAGAGTGCTGCCCCAAGTCCATGTGTGGATACATGCCTTCAGTGCCAGGCTGACTGCAGGTGTCTTTCAAGACTTGCACTTCTCAGAGGCTCCGGGACAGAAAATAGAGAACATTCACTGGAATCAGTGACTGACCCAAAATTCTGAGAATCACAGAGTACATTCTCAAAACTCCTGCCAAGGATCATTTTTTCTACTGAACTGCAGCAGCACCCACACTGAAAACAGGTCAAACTGTAGCCTTGCTGCCTTTCCACCAAGCAAGAAATAGGATGTAGAATTATGCCAGGCTCTTCCCATGAGACAAAACTAACAGAAGAAATGTTGCCCAAATAATGATCAGGGCCAGGGCTCAGCAGTGCGCCTAGTTCATCTATGGATATTAGAAGTGGTTACAAAATTAAGGTGTTGAGAATCAGTCAACACTAAACACTAAGCTACTGCCTCTGGTTTCAAGTCCTGAGCTACAACATGGTGGTTGTACAGGTCATGATGTTACAACAGCAATGGTCATGATTTTCTTCTCCCTCTCTCTAATCCTTTTTCTTGAGAGAGGTTTTTCCATATGTTTCACGTTTCTTTAATACCTAGCACTTTTAAAATCTTTACTCCAAAAAGATACCACAGCAGTACAACAGGCATTTTTAGATACACAAAACCTGAAGTTAAACACTTGTGTTGGCATATCTACTTAAATCAAAGATGTCTTAGAAATGAACAAAGAGAACTGGTGTTAGACAAGATAAAACAAATGAGGAATTTCATATTAAATACATCAGAAGATTACATTTTTCAACAGTTACATAGTGGTTTACAAAATCTTATGGATGAGCACTATACTTAGCTGGTGAAATTGAACTAAAAGAATTAAGCTTCCTAGGCTGATGAGAAGCTGGTGCCTAAGAAGAGAAAGAATATGGATTTTGCAGCTCAAGTTGTTCAGCTTTTTGTTCCCAACCCAACTAAACCAACTGCTTTCTCCTTCCCAGTAACTTTCTACAATCAACTTGAAGCAACAAGTAATCTTAGGATATTCAGCTACCCCCTCAAATATTTTTCTACTACTCCTGTGAAAAATAAATAAAAAAAAATTGAAGGAGCTGGAGATCTCACTGTATAGCCAGTCACCATTGGCTTCCTCAGGATGTTTATAAAACGAGTCCAAACTCTTTTTATCCTTCTCTTGCTAAAACTGTTTAATTTATAATCAGCAAAGTTTTGGGATTTTACTCTTTTTCCTTAAAGAAAAATACTTGATACTATTATGGGAAGGACATAGGTCTTTCCCCTAAAATGATTATGAAATGTAAAAGGAAAAATGGTCTGACTTTTCCCTAACAGTGTTCTGCTGTTTGAAGTCTGCCTTACACATTATAGGTAAGTCTGTTAGCATTGTAGATTGCCTAAAATGTCCCTTCAGATAATCCTGCTTTCATTCACCTATAACTCATTTAAACTTTTATAATTTGGTCGGAGTTATTTCATTTATTTATTTATTTATTTTACTGTGTCAGGTATCTGCATCAAGCTGAAATTTTTTGAACCACTTTAGCCAGTATCCTGATAATTTCTGCAAATGAGATAAGGATGTATGTGGGGAAGTTTAGTTTGCACGGAATATTCTAGTGACAACTCCTCTGACTATGCTTTCTGTGCTTTAAAGTAGGGAATAGCAATCTGACAGGAGAGGGAAGACATCATAAGAGAATGCTACAATGATTCATTCCTCCATATGAAAATTTGAGCCATTGGGTCAAGCTACAAACCTTCAAAAAATTGCAGCCTGCATATCTGTTAGTGATTAACAGCTAAAATTTTACATTCAGTGAATAAATTCATGCTTTTCATGGGTTTTTAGTGATATCCAGATTGCCTATATAATGCCCTCAAAGAACTACTAAGAACTCATACGTCTTCTGAAAATTTTTGTATGTGAGCCAGTAGGGCATATGCAAGCCCCCAATTACATATACATTACAGGGCTTCAGGGAAAACGCTGGCTATTGTGAGCAAAAGTGAGACTTGGCAACAGCAGGACAGGGATAGGAGGTAGGGAGGGAGTGAACCTCAAAGCTGAACACCCCTTGTGGATATGGGAAACAAGACACCAAAGGAAGGAGGAAAGGAAAAGCCACTCCTCATAACAGGCTTATAAATTCTTCAATCTAAAGATGTTGGGTTTTATGGGCATAACGTCATTTTATGTGAAATTGCGAAGCACACAAGAGGGAAGATGTGTCTTAGGGGAAGAACACAGAGCTGGGCAGCCTACACAAGACAGAGCATGGGCCAAGGGAAAGGCCTGAATCAAGGAAGTATGGCAGGACAGAGGATGTTCAGATGTCATGGATCCCTATGTCCTAGGGGACATCTGTCCATAATTTAGCTGCTTCCCAAATATTGTATCATAGCCTAATCTGGCTGACCACTGTTCCACTCTACAGCAGAGAAAGCCTCGTGTTCTGAACTCAGAACCAAACCCAGGCATTGCAACATCCACATGTTTTGTGACCCTACCAGAAGATATTCTGTGCCTCTCAGAGAGGACTTTTCCTATAACAGACTCAAGGCTTTATCAGTAAAGGATATAGACAAGTCATATTCTCCAGGTTTTACTTGGAAATCATGGGAGCAAGGCTGTTTTTAGGTTCTGGGAGCCTGGACTTAGGTTACTCAGGATCAGTTGGGATCTATGGCCTCTAACTTTTTCACCAGTTTTTCAGCTCCTGTTTCTGAAAAAATATTCTCATCTCTTCCTCTTGCTTCCTAAGATGAAATAGGAGGAGTAGGTGACTTGGGTCTTTGTTGCCAGTCCAGCATGCCTCCCTGTGATCTACTGCTGGCTGCTCTTGTCCCTCCACCTGTGCCATATCACTAGCAGTGGTCTCTACGTGAGCAGGCTGCACATTAAAGAAGACATAACTGCAATAAATATAAAATGACACACCAATATGTTCTTCCAGTCATTGTATCAGGAACTATGAGGTAAAACCTATGGGAGGAAAGCTGCAATAGAAAGGCCAGCCCATTTAAGAGAAAAGTGTGGAAAAGGTTAGAGACAATGGCCCACAAAGTTTTTGAGGTGAAAGGATAACTCGTGTGCTTTCCTGGAACTTATTTCTGAGGGATCTCCTGTTCTGGAGAGCTCTGTGTCACCTATTAGAAAATATCCAAGTCATTATACCTCTTTTTGTAGTTCACAAAAAAGCTGACATCTAACATTTAAAATAGTAGCTCAGAGGTGGGGAAACTGGTCATAAGTTTGGATAATTAATATTTCTTGCTATTGTGGCACCAGAATGCAGAACACCTGCCTCCATACTTAATTTGCTACTTGAGGTGGATGGACGGATTATTTGTTTTTAGAGCAATACTCAAATAATGCTAAATTTGTGACATGACCTATAGGAAAGTTAAGGATTACACCGTTAGATCTGCTGTTCAATAGTGTCCCATCCTACCCACCTGTGTGCAATGGAAAACTACTAGGTTTTGTAACTACATAACCAGATGCTCTTTTGCTTCCCAACAAACCTTTACTGTGTGCCCTCTCTGGACTGGCTGGTGCTCTCTGTGAGTGTGAGGATGAAGTACTGCTGCCCATCAGCACGGAGTCTGCTCCCTGACCTGTAACGTCAGCAGGGTGCGAGTGCCTGACGCAAGGAGCTGGGGGAGCAGGCACGCCTGTGCCGATGGACTGCGGATCAAAGCGCCAACGTGGGACAGAGCTCAGCTCTCCTCCCCTCCCCTAGCCTCCCTGTAGGTGAGCTTGTGGAGATAAACTGCTCTGCAGTGCAGCTGCTGCTGCCAACAGGTGAGCTGTATGCCAAAAGGAAACTGCTAACTGGACAGGTGGAAAAGGTAAGGCAGCATGACCTCGTACTGTCCCACATTACAGAGTCCTAACACCAGCAGCAGGCAACAAGTCACCCTGGTTCAGGTCAGAATCCAAATTTCTTCCCTCCTCCCCTGCTTAGTGCTTTTTCAGTCAATTTTATCATACATTTATTTCCTTAGGTGGATTCAAACACCATTTATATTCACACCAAATTATAAACTGCTTGTGCCTATCACCAGGATGAGGGGCAAATAGTCACGCAAAAGACTGATTGACTGAGACTTACTGTTTTGCACCACAGAACTTAAGAAATAAATGCATCCACACAATAATGAGCCATGATGGCTCATTAGAGGCTTAGCCTGCAAAGTCCAAAGTGTACAAACAGAGCCATACAGGACAAATCTGAACTAAGCATTGTACCCTGCCCTCTGCCTGAACCAATCCTTTACACGTATCTGGTAAATGATTTATAAACCTGAAGATAGAAAAGTATAAAACTGTATCACTCTCTTCACTTTACAAAGGAAACCCTTTCTGAGTAATTTACCATGTCTCTGAAAATGTTTCAAATTTTGGTGTCTGCTCTGCTGTTTACAGGTAAGTGCCTGGCATCCTATCTCATGTCCCTTCAGGCTTGTTGAACAGTCAGCTGGCAAAAAACACTATTTTACCACCAGAAAAGCATTGATGGAAGAAAATTAACTGGAAATCACTGCAGCAGGGACACACAGGAGAGTGGGTGAGCACAAGATTGCATGGCAAATCCTGTGAAATAGTTTGAGTCTGCTCCTTGTGACTGCTTTTGAGCCTTTTTCTGCTCATGTATAAGGAGGAAGGATGCATTTCTGACTGAAAGGCATCCTTACAGGATGATTTCCTGAACTGTTAAAATTGTAAGAAGAGCTCGATGCTGTTTCTGTGAAATCTTTTGTAAATATTATTCTTATCTATTGTTTGTAGGAAACAATTTCACATGCATTTATAAGGACCCAAAAGAATCTATTTCACAAGTGGTTTTTCTGAATGCCTGACTTGAATTTCTTAAGGAGACTGATTGTTTTAAAGCACTCAGGCTGTCTGAATGCTGATCATTCACAGAACTATGTAATCATAGTATCTACAATCAAGACTCAACCTGTAAAACTTGGACCAGAGGGAAAATGGATGGGTCAGGGCTATCACATGCTATTCCCAAACCAGCACACGCTGGTGCAGTGAATGATCAGTGATGCACATGCTGCAAGATTAATTTGTTTCTCACAAAATTAAAACAAACCAGGCAGGCAGGCAGTGACAGCTGACTTCCCAAGTGATTGCCTGCATCTTGACAAGATGGTCTATCCACATGCATGCATTAAAAGCACTTCTTAGATTTGAGTGCTCCAATATGCATGCAGTAAATACATGATGTGAATAGCTAAGGCAGAATGAAGGAGACAATAATTAATTGTAGATTATTGAAAAAGATTTTGTAAAGTGGGACCACGGTCAGGGATAATGTCTCTCATGGGTTGGATTCACTTCCATGCCATATGAACCTGAGTTTTGGCTGCAGTGAGGCTCTTTAGGAAAATACGGAGACGGAAAGGGACTTTGTCTCTTCTGCAAGTTTGAGCTCACCTATAAACCTTTTCCCCTTATTTGTCCTTTCTGATCTGCAGTTGAACTGGGACAATTCCTGGGTACTTTCCTATCTTCTTGAACTTCACCTCCTTTCCACTAAAGGCCATTTATAACAGTGTCACCTGAGGCCAAGCTGGGAACACAGCATCTTGCAGCCCCTCCTTTTGGAAGACTTTACTTTCATCTCCTTTGTGTTTCTTGTCTTGTTTACCCTCTTTCCCAGGTTTCTGTTCTTCAAAATACATGAAGAACTACTTCTTACTAGTTTTTAATGAGCTCTTGAAAGTTAGGATTATCACAATCAGTTCAGTTTTTCGTTAACTGTGAATCCTTCCAGCAACAATGAAGGTGGTGGTGAAGTAAAACAGAGACTATAAGATTCTCATGAGAACGTTATTCTTCTCCATGCCTTCAATTCAGCTGCTATAAATCCCTCCTCATAGTAAACCACAGTCACAGAGCTGGGAATAGGCTCTCTAGACATTTTGCTTTAGCCTCTGGAGAGTGCAGCAGCAAAGGATAGGGTAGGAATTTGATGTCTGCTCTGAGATAATTGCTGAAGTCTCTCAGGTGTCTGATGGGCGTGTTTTGCCACATATGGATGTACAAAGGAAATCTCAACAGGACCCACTGAGTGAACCAATGGACTTTTTCTAATACTTTGCTGCAGTAGAAGTAGCTCCTTCCCTAGGATTATCTAGGATTTTTGCCAAAATGCCTTGCTATTTACCCATACCTGTAAACTGTCCTGACCCCTGGCATCATCACACATACTGAATATGTTCAATAGCTAATTCTGCATTAAGTGTCTGCCTTTGCTAATGAGGGAACGAGGCTGATGCTGCAGCTCTAAGGATTGTTAATGACATCTCTTGAACCAGAGAGCTCTTGTGTTCTGTGATATAAAATTAAAAATTGTCAAAATAGAAAATCTATTTTACTTCAACCTTGAAAAGAAACAGATGGGGCCAAAATTTGAAAGACTTGGTGATATGGAAAGAGTTGAAGCACTTAACAGTCGGTGACATTAAATCTTGCTGTCAACAGGTATTAACACATTTTACTGATTTAATTCTATTCTAAGGCTTGTTACCATCCAAACAGTACAAAGCCTATGTACATAAAAACATGTTTTTAATAATTTGAAAAAAGAAACGTGCAGTGTTAGATTTTAATATAACTGCACTTTTCAACTGAAAAATGGTGGTATCTGGGCCAGAGGTGGCCTGGAGAATCCACAAGTCTATCCTTGCTGCAATCCAGCCATTTATGCAGTGTACTGACAGGTTACCACATCTTGATTTCCATGGAATGCCACATAATCTAGAGAAATACTTAAATGAGGAGAGAAGCAGCTGCTTCCACATTTTTTTCAGGTGTTGCACTGTGGTATTCTGAGTCCTCAGATCGAGTCCTGTGGTTTGACTTTATGAATTTAGATTTAGAAAGTCAGATAGCTGAAACATGGTGTGGAGGTGGTCCATTCTGGGTCATTTCTAGCCTTAGGAAACATACCTGAGCTGCAGACTTGATTTACTTTTTCAAAGTTCCCAACACGTCAGCACCTGCCACCTCAGCAAGGTTGAAGATTAGCTCTGTCCAAGTTTAGCTCTGTCCAAGCTCTGTCCTAAAGAGCTGATAAGACTGGAAGCCATGAGCTGAGATTTTGACCAGAAAGTCACCATTGCTGATAATAAGAAGAATTATTAGACCTAAAGGAATGGAGCTGGAGCAATTGCCAACTTTTGGCATTTAAATTCCATTGGTATTAACTTATGCAATATGTTTTCAGGTTGTCAGAAACCTGCAAGTCTTCAGAAACTAGGGAGAAACAATAGTGTGCACAGAGTGTTTGAAGTGCTGATAAATAATTGACAGGTTTTTTTGTAAATATCACAACAAATTAGAGATAAACCACTTTTCCCTGTGATAGATGCACACCAGGGAGAAAATTTTGGTCCTAAGCCTAGAGATTGCTCTTTACCACTTACACAATACTGCTGATCTGGATTAAAAACAGGCTTTGTGGTAGTGAGTGGAAGAAGAAACATATCCTATACTAAGGCAAGTTTGAAGATTTGCCTTCTTATCATTAAACTCTGCCACAAGATGCACAAATGGTGGCCTGCCTGCTCTCCCCAGACTACTAAATCACACAATGGCTCTTGCTACTTAACGTTTACAGAAGAAAATGTATACCAATTAAATAGGTCCCTTAGCAGGCAAATGTGTAAAAACTTAATCCTATACTCATCTTTTTGACTGCATTATGAAGTAGATCATTGCACATCCAGCTGATAGAAAAAGATGTGGGAAAATTTTTGTGGCTGCACCCAGCTGAAAACGTTGCTTTCTAGAAATCTATCCTTGTAAAGATAGATACGCTTCCATTCAAGTCTAGAATGAAGAGATTTTAAAGCACAGTAATTTAAGATGAATCCAGGTTGATTTTCTATTTTGAGTGCAGTTTGCTTCCTATATTGTGATATTTTTTATTATTACTTTGGCATTCCAAGATATTTGATACGCTTTTTCATAATCAGACTTTTGTCATTGGTTTGGATTTTTTTAATATACTCAATGCTGGATTAAGTGCACATCTGCTTTTTTTGACGAAGATGACAAGCTTGTACCACCATCTCTCCTCAAGTTTAGTCTTAGATCATAGTAATCCAAAATTAGATGCTCAGAAGGCATGGTAGCAATAATGACTACTAACAGTTTTCCCTCTGAACAATGTCTTTAGGTGCACAGGATAGACAAATCTATCTGCTGAAGGCAATAATTACACGAGCTAAGCATCTGCTTGCTAAAACCAGCCAATTTTTTCTATAATTTGCTTTTCATGTGAGAACACTGAGTTGAATCTTCAAGAGATGATGAAAGGAAACACTCTAACTGGTAACAGCTGATATAACCTCAGCAGTAGTTCACCCTCCACATATATTCCCCTCCTATTTTCCCACTGGGACATTTGTGTCTAAAAGTGCTTTTCAAATCACATATCTAAGAGAGGAAAACAATATTGAATAGAAAAAAACCCATACATGTCTGATTGCTCTTCATGGTGAGTTAACTGTTTCAGTACAACTTGAAATTCTCCATCTTTTTGCAGCTCAACTTTATGCACTATGAGCCATTTTATTAATATTACCTCCTCCTAACTCCCTCTAGTCTCACATCAGATGCTGTGAAATTCCAGTCTCCTGGTTTGTAGGCTAATCTTCTATGAGATGCACTCCTTCAGGAGCACTGTTTTTATAAAGCAAATACTTCCAACAACATTTTGCTAAGCTCTTCAAAAGGAGGGGGAAAATTACACCCAGTGCAAGAAACTTAAATTGATGTGAGACATAATTCATTTGATGAAATCCCTACACTGTATTCAGAGGGGTTACTCAGATGGAGACAGCTGGTCTGATGACCCTAGGTCTACAATTAAAGCTTAGTGAAGACCTTGCTTCCTCTGAGCTCTGCAAATGTGCAACCACGTTTGTCTGTGCAGCCACAGTGAAAGACCAGCAGGGCTAGTTCTGGTTATGCCTGAAATGATCTCACTGGAGGTTTTCCAGAGGTGAATGAAGTTTGCCATGTTCAGACTTACAGTGATATTTACATCAAGATAAAAAGAGAATGAGATAAGCCTGAAGGATTAGGTGATATATAAAGGCACTAAACTGATTTTCTTTCGGTACTTATGCATCTTTGGAGTGCCCCAGCAGCTGGGGACAAGTCCTGCAAAACAGCTCCCAGGAGATGAAATAGTAGCTAGAAAACAATAAGAACTGGGTGCCAGCAGTGGCAAGAAAAGCCGAAAGCAGAGCTGGCATACCTGGCTCTCCTCAGAGCAGGCAAGTGCACTTCAATCAAAGTGAATACTTAGCATAGTTAGGGGTGGCATTTCTCATTGGATACACATGCAGCCAGAGCAGGCTGTATATTAAAAACTGACATATATAATACCCTGAAGATGCAGCTCTCTGCACCACAGTAGCCAAGATAACATCTCACAGTCGCACCAGCAGAACGACAATTTCATTTTTGAAGACCCTGGCAGCAAAATAAACAAAAAAACCCCACCAAACAACAAGAAAGCCCCACAAGAAGCAGAGCTGCTTAATGATTTTTTTTTTTTTTTTGCAGCTTTTGCAGCTTATTTTGAATCTGGAGGGCCAGTGCACATATTGGTGATAAAATGTAATGTTTAATGGCCCTTACTAACTATATGTACATTTAAAGAAAATGGAAGCCTTTTAATGAGTCAATTTCTGATCTCCATTCAATTATCTCAGTCCAGAAATGTAATCATGAGCTTAAAAAATATTTAATTCACTGAAGAGAAATTAACAGCTCATATATTTTTCTATTGGAAAATAGTAAATTGCCACAGAAATATTGAAATTTGGCGCAAGCTTAGTCTTCTCTTGTGCAGCTCTAGAATACAAGTATAGCAGCTTAATAGACATATGCATGAAATACATTTTCTTCTTTCCCAGCCTTCCACCAAGTGTCTGAAATTACTTTCTTCCATGGGGCTGGTAACATTTTTGAAGATGGTATTCCTTGAAAGCTCCCTACCCCAAAACTTCTACCTCCAGTTTATGATTATAGTAACTTGGAATATGAAGAAACTGGAGTAGGAAGGAGCTGCTGGGACTGTGATTGCTTGCTAAGTAACTTTTCTAAAGTATTCTTTGACATTTATGTTAGGAATAAAGATGACAACCACTCTCACTTTATTTTTTTTTATTACTGTATAACCAAGATTTTTCTCATTTTCTTTTTAAGCATTTTGGCTGGAAAACAAAGTGAAAGGGAGCAGCAAACACACTAGCTCACATATCTTCTACCTATATGCATTCAGAAAACATTTTCTTCTATTTAAAAAACTAAAAAGCAACTCTATTGTAGATGATCAGGAAAGCCAGCAATAATTACAAATTAAGTGGATTCAGCTGAACATTGCACATGAAAGCAAACATTTGATACTCCCCATTACATTTTCCCCCTGGAAATTCAGGAATCAGGGCATTGGAGAGCTGTGAGTGAGGTGATAGCTTGCCCTGCTGAGCTCTTAGTCTAAGATACAAAAGGCAAAGGTTCAGGTTCTTGGCCCCACTGTTCCAAGTATGTGTAGGTCACCCTCAGGTGTCCATTTTTTAAACCCACTTCACCAAATTAGAGCACAGCTGTTCACTGTCCCTAGCTCAGCTGATGGATCTGAGCTCAATCTTAATCAGTGATTCATTAAAAATTGTGTGATTTGGACTGACACTCTATTTTGGACTCTTTTAGCCCCAAATGAATTTATGTCTCAAAATAAATTTATGTCTCAAACACTTGAGATTAAAAACAAAAGAACTTTTTTTGTACCTGGGCCTTTCATATGAAACTAAAGAGGAATTCTAACCGTTTTCTTGTGAAGAATATTTTTTTCAAGATCTGCAAGGACTCCTTCTGCATCTGACCTCAGAAGCTATCTGAAGCAATGCAATAACAAGATGAGAAGTGTAGTATCTTCTGTTCAGAAAGTAATTTCCAAGCATGCAATTTCTATGCTGATACTAATGAGAGTAAATATCACATATAAGCCAGGAGGTTCAGAGTCATAGATAAATTCATAGGTAGAGTTTGTGTTATTTTAAAAAACTTCAGGTTCTTAGCAGACCTGAGACTAGTGCAATTACAGTCTACGAGGATTTTTGTAACAAAATGTTGCATTGAAATAAATTAGTGCCTTAATTAAATTTTAGCTTTATTTACTTCAGATTCAACAGCAAAATAATGATTCAGAGCATTTCTTTTTTTAACTTCAGGCCTAAAATCAGTTTCTTTCTGCTAATCTAAGATAGGACCACCTTTGATTTCTATTAAATAAACTACTGATTCAAAACAATGTTCTGTGGATATAAGCATATTTTTGAAGTGCCCATCCTAGCATATTTTTCTGATATTACAAATATTTATCAGCTTCTGTTTCAAGTGTCCTTGGAGCACCCTTTCGGACAGAAGAATCACCCAATCAATTCATATGGCTCAAACGACACATCCCATATTCTCCAAGCTACTGGGACTCCAGCAGCAGCCAGAGCACATGGGGATACACTCTGGCTGAACAGGTACCGTCCTCCTTCCTGTTGCAGCACCTGCTGAGGAAAAGAAAGCAGGAGTCTGGAATTAATGTGTAACATAAATCCTTTGGGTCAAGGGAGGAAATTTTTCTGATTTATCGACATGGGCATGGCTGTTCAGTAGTCACAGACTGTATTTATTCAGCACCAAGGCTCAGAATATTCCTTTCTGTTTTGATCTCCTTCAGATTAGTGAGTCACTGTCAGCTTTGAGAGAAACAGCACAATACTACATGGGCTTGGAGCCTTTTGCCTCTGATCCCTCGCTAGCCACGTTCGATGGGGTTTCTCAACAGAGCATTTTGTAGACTCGGAGCCTGCGTGCACCTCAGTAAGTAAAACTGACCCATACAACACTGCTGACAATTGGTTTATAGTGCCATAACCTGACACAGTAAAACCCCAATTATAGCTTGAAAAATTTAAGAAGATTTGTTTCTACTGTCCAGGTTTAATAGTTATTTATATGTGGTCATTTTTTTGTGGCGGGTTCTTTCCTAAGTATGTTTTGGAAAAGCTCATTAAGAGCTTAAAGAATATGTATCCATTTAGAAGTCCACAGAAGCTAAACTGCTTCCTATAGAGTTGATTTAAAAGCAGGCAGAAAGCAATTCCTGAGGAGAAAAATAAGAGATAAAAAACTCCATCTATTTCAGTAACAAAACTGTATTCAGTGTGGAATAAAAGCTCAGCAGAACAAAACAGAGAATGAGACATACCAGTTGGTAAAAGCAGTATTTATAGATCAGCACAGGAGTACGTGAAATGAAGCGTCGCAAACTGTCTCAGAGAAATTGTTAAGGATTGTGCTAAAACTGGACATTTTGGGGACAAAATTTTGCCCAATTTAGGAAACAATTACTAAGTGATTCAATTGGACAAGCACAATACACACATTATTCCCGTGGAGCACTCTTCCTGCGAAGATACTGCTGTCCTTAAAGATGGACAGGAGTGGGTAGAAATAAACTCATACTGTTTCAGTGCTTAAAATAGTTACTAAGATAGCAATCTGTTAGTCTGACTGAAACCAACTATAGGAAAATGGGTAAAATTCTCCTCCTAATATAATTTGAATTGAATATGCTTTGAATTTTACTGACTTAAAAGTACCTTTCTTTTCGAAAATGAGTTTTATTTTGAAATGCAGCTTTTGGAAAGACCGTTTATTTTTTGTAAGATAGGAATTTGACTTGGAGAGTCTCAGAGTGAGCTTTCCAGGGCTGTTCCACCTGAAAGGTGACACGAGTTTCACTCACTCTGAGCAGAAGCCAAGTAGAAGAGAATAGCTAAAAGCCATAATTTACCTTCCCTCCTGCTGAGGCTTCAGCTGGTGCCCTTAGGCAACTGGAAGGAAGCATCAGGTTATTCACTCACAATTTCTAATACTGATATGAGTGGATAGCAGCAGTCACTTCTGCCTTATGATAAATTTACCTGAAGACACTTTACCCAGTTTTCTGAAAAAACCCCACTGTCTTTCCCATCAGAAAAATTCCTCACAGAGAAAAGCCCTGACTGTGTCTAATTACTGGTTGTGCATCCATGGGCCTGATGGCTGTGATTGAAGCAGCTGCCAGGCAGACTCCAGGATGAGTTATGCCTCCAGAAAGATAATTCTAATGATTGTCATATGACAGGATTAAAGCCACTTACATAAACACATTTACAGGCACTCCCACTGAAATATGTTTATGATTTCAAAGCAAGGCTAGTTAACTCACAGACTGAAATAAACTTCCCAATGCTAATATGACAAGAATTGACATCCAGAGATTTTGAAAAGCCATATAGTAGCAAAGAAGCATCAAGCTAGAAGTTACAAACACCATTATGGTTAAAGTAGAACAATTCTTTTCAACCTTATTTTTCGTGATTAATGATAGTTATGAAATGGAAAGCCTATACAACCTATGCAGGAATCTAGTTCAGGGGCTGTACTTCCAGAAGAAAACATTTGCAAAAACTGGCAAATCTGAACACTGCAGCTGTTGACAGGACCTTTAAATTAATTCTGTGATTTTAAATTTTTTTCTAGAAGTAATTTATTCCATCTTTTCTAGCAACAACATCAGATTCTACATGGAGCTACTACAGAAGTCTGGGACTCACCTCCAGCAAAAAGCTATTAAATCCTACACATCTTTTATCTGGTCATGTTAGGATATGGCACGTTATGCATTTGATAAGATGACTTTATCTTGTCCCATTTGGGTCTAAACTCAAAATTAATAGACTAATTCTCTGCATAAATACTGCATATTTTATATTCATAAGTAGAACTGAGATGTAGGTCATGGTAAATTGAATAAGTTGAAGAAAACCAACCATGAACTTTTAGCAGGTTGGGTTTAAAAATGCCTAGTATTTTCAGATAAAACATTCTTTTGACTAAACAATTGTTTGAAGATGTACATTCCTGCTTCTGTGACTGAAAACCACGTTTTTATTTCTCAGTATTTTCCTTTAGCTCCATGTTTGGGAGGTGGATAAGAAATGAAAATCAGTCACTTTGGATGGGTGAGAGAAGGAGAGCACATTTGCTTCAGGTGTGCTTCTGTAGTTCAAGGGCATTTCCCTTTTTTCAAGTACTAGTAGTAGGTGTTGTAGTACACATCCATTCATGTCAATGTTTCTCCTTCCTCATTTTATCTTCTGTACTTGGTCTTCAATGCCAAAACCAACTGAACCCACAGCTACTACTGTGAGTTGTTTTATCTTACTCCTCATAGATAGGAAATGGTGGAAACATTCATGGCTCCTTTCCTGAGAAGAAAATGGTGGTGACAAATGTTCTTTATGCCACATTCTTGAGCTTGGAGCTTTCCTGGTTCCTATTCATAAATGCACCTTATTTCAGAACATCTTTAAAGAGAGGACAGGCTTCCATGTTTCTTTTGTATGTTATTAATACAATGCTAACAAATAAAAGCTTTTTCAAACTTGGCCAGAATTTCTGCATGAATAAAGATGACCTGTTGAGGTAAATAAAATGGCAGCAGAGGTGAAGGAAGGCATTTTTTGCTTGCTTTTTATGCCCAAAGAGCAGATTCTGCATGTTGTGCTTTCAGGATTCTTTAGGAATATGGACTGTACACTAGCTGGAACAAATTGGAAGATAATGTTGGGTCTTCTAGAAAGAAATCCACATTCTGGCTTTTTGGCAATCTCTACCATGCTCCTAGGTATTAAACTATCCTTAGGCCATTATTAATTTCCCTGTGTAGGACAATGGGCCTAAAATTGCCATTATTCATTAGCTGAAGCTGAAAATTCATTAAACACTTGAAAGAGATAAATGAGGTGCAAGTTCAGTATTTGCCATGTAGTATTTCACATCTTTAGTCACACTACTTAATTATGAACAGTTCATTCAAAGATAAGGGATGACAAGTGATGTATAGACTGAAGAACTCACTGGATAAACACAGTCATGGCCTGTCCCTGCTGCCTGCCTTCTCTGTACTGTTCAGCCTTGGATAAGCTAGTGCTCCAGACCCTAAACATTCCAGTGTTTTTCTCAGTAGCAGCACAGACATGACAGAGTTACTGAAACTCTTCAACTGATAGCAAAATGCAGGACTGTAAGGCTAAGCATTGCCTTTTAAGTGGATCTGCAGTAAAACTCCAAAGATGCACCTGGCTCCCCCTGAGCCTCTTGTTGGTCCCAGAGAAGTTTCAAGTCTGCAGGCAGTGATGCCCACACCACTTGTGAGCCAGTTCCTGAAATACTGCTCTTTTCTTCCCATCTCTCTAATTGATGTTGTTGCTGTCAAGGCAGGGTTTTGTGATCTACCTATGCATTAACTGCAGTTTTTATGCCTGCATGGCAAGTTAAACCAAAATGGGGGTAGTTCAGGAGCTGGTTTGCAGAGAGACAGCAGACATCCCTGCAGTGGGGATGACAAAGTCCATCAGTGAGGTGGAAGGCAGAGTGAAGTGCTATCAGCTACCATCTGCTATCAGCTAGTGAGGTAACTGCCCAACCCTTATGAGCCATTTTAGGGTTGTCAGAGCCATAAAGTTAGGATAACCACTGTCTATTACCACGAGGACAGTCTTGCACAAGGCTGGCTTTGCAACCAAAAGATCAGACAATGCCAGGGGATGCAATTTGACAGATCTGTTGTACTTAGACATGACTAATTCCTTTAAAGAAGTTGTTCTGAAAGCCAGAGACTCAATACTCAATCTGCAAATCCATAGCTTCAAGCTAATGTCAGTAATTCAGATAATTAGTCTTGCTGAATTAAATGGGAAGAGTTGTGCATGCATGAGTAGTGGTGGAGGATGAGGTGCTTATTTTGTGTTATCAAATACATGCCACTCATGACAATGAGCAAATTGCTTTCACAGCATTTGGATATTAAACACCTTCATCTGCATTTATTAATAACTGGGAAAAATATTTACCCTGTGAATTTGCTCCCCCTGTTTATCTTCCTATATTGTTTCAGCACTTTAACACAAGTAAACCTAGACCCTCTTTGCTGGCTTTTGCAACGTATCTTTATGTTGCCACCTACAAGTTTTATCTCCTTGCTTTTTCTACACAGCATAGTTACACAGGCAATATCCTAGCAATGACTAAACCAAAGAATAGTGTTAAACTAAAGAGAACTTCGAGTACATCTATGCTGATCATGGGAGTGGAATTACAGGTCTCAGGACCTTTGCTTCTGGTGCAATGGATAGCAGTATTTATTACCAGTTACTGAATACTGCAAGATTTTGAGGAAAAAACCCCCTAAGCCATACAAATACCAGAGCTCCCTGAGGCTAGAGATCAGAGTTCCTCTCAGAGAAGGGAACAGGCAGAGAGGAAGACGAGTCACAGGAAGCTAGAGTCAGGTTTGTCTCTGTGTAGATATTAACTGGATACACGAAGAACATCCACCAGGCACCCTGATTTTCCAACTCTTTCCTGACTCATGTGAACAGGGTGACTAAAATCAACAGAACGACAGAAATCAGGATGTCCAGGTATCTCATGGTTGATATCCAGCTCCAGCAGCAGCTTTTTGCCAAACAAGGCCCTTACAGGGTATCCCTGCCATGGGAGTGGCAAGTCAGTCATGCTGCAAATCCCTCCTCAGAGCACTTGCCTGTTCTCCCAGCTTCTTGTATCCCTAATTTTCCCAGTCGTAGAAGAATCAAACTGCCTTTGCAATCTCTCCTGCTCTGTCAAGTTGAATTGAAAACAGCCCACAAGTTACAAAATTACTGTGGCTAGACATAAAGGATAAACATCTACCTACTGAGACAGCATGGTTATAGGAGCCTTGCTTTGTTAGGGAAACAGAGGAGGGATTCACTGTAGTCAGGCATGACAGGAGAAGTAAGAAAGCCTGTCATTTCAATAATAATTGAAGAAAAAAAAATACTTGGCTTTCTTTTAATGAGAAAAGCAAATAATTCTGAACATAGTGAGTAGAGGAAGCTGTAGAATCCAAGTAACCTGTATATAACATACCTTACCAATGTTGAGTATGGGATAAGTACTAAGGTACAGTTTTCTATAAACTCAGCAGGTAGAGGTAATGAGAAAGGACCATTTATTTTATGATCTGAAATGGTTTCTTTAAACAGAGCAGTGGCAACTGGTAGTTCTACACACTTCATCACTGCTGCAGTTCATGTGATGTGATTGAACCTGGTCCCAAATGATATGAATGCATAAACCTTTTGAGCTTGCATCACGCTACTGTTGCTCCTTGCTTTACATTTGATCTTTTGTTATCTTAATTTAAACCAGAACAGCTGAGACAAAATATGCATCTAATCTACACCTGCTGCTGGCTGCCAGCAAGAGTGAGCAGCATTCAAAGCAATTTATGTTGGCTGATTAGTATATAAACCACCCACCTGAGGCAGGTGCATTGCCATAACCTCTTCATGTAGAGTGTGAAATAAATTGTTAGTGTTTTGCAGCATCCATAGGAAAAAAAATGAGCTCAGTAGTTAAAATGTAAACATAGAAAGTTATCCAAAACCCAAAAAGTTCAGCCAGGAAATAAGCAGTCTGTGTATGTGACTATTATGTTAAGTAAGCGAACATCAATAATTACTGTTCTGCCTGGAAGACTGTTGAAGAGATACGTATTTCAAACAATATTACATCAAACCTGCAGAGCCTACTTTCCACCAGCTGCAAAAAAAGAGGAACAATTCCTTTTGTGAGAGATGAGTGGTATCAAGCCGGTTATCTGTAAAGGTGATCAACATAAGGCAACACAGCAAACACCTGCTCCCTTTGAGCCCAAGCCACATCCCACTGCAGCACTAGGCAGGCTGAGAGCTGCAGCTGACTGCCTTAGAGATAGAACAAGTACTCATTGAGACTCGCAATGCAAATTTAACCACCACCTCCCAAGGGGAGAAAGCTTTCCCTATGCCAGTGTCAATCCAGACAGGGACAGGGAAGGAAGAAGGGACAGAATGATGCATTTCAGCCCTCTAGAGTCAATCCCTAAAAGCTTCTTTCTCTATGAGGCATTACAAGATAGTCAGCTTGGAGTGACACTTTCTATTCAGCTCCTTATTCCTGGTCATAGCAGCCACTGCTAAGGTGATTTCATGCCAGTCACTGCTTCCGTGGCAGAACTGAATAAGCATGTGAAATCCTATCTGAATAATTCAACTATGTCCTGCTTGTGATTGAAAGCTGCTGTGCAGCAGGGAGCTCACTCAAGGAAGGCTTAAAAAAACATCCTTACAACTGCTGTCAATACTATTATCATAAATCCAACTGTGCAAGATGCAATGAGAAAGCAGTTATTGTGACATCTTCAAAATGAAAGTAGGACTATCTAAGGGCAAGAAAACAACCACAGAAAGAAAGTGGTTAAAAAGACAACCATGGATGGTGGTGGTGGCTGCTTAGCACTGAAAAAATAACTGATTTGGTAGTTATTTAGAAGAATGACTTAAAAACGTCTTATTTATAACTTCAAACTGGCTTTAAACACAGCACTGAGAATTATAAAATGCTGCTTCCTCTTGGTGTCTCTGTTGAAATATTTATGGTGCTACCCTTGCTGTGGAGTTCAGGTAGGAGACTCAGTGCTGAAAGAACCACCACAAACATCCTGATGGCCTGGGACCTACACATCCCTTCCTTACACTGTGGGCAGGATGTAGTCTGATTTTGCTACGGTACTTCATAAAGCCAACTACAATTATAGCAAAGCTACACGTGCTAACCTTTGGTTTTTAATTTAGAAGACTTACAGTAATGAGGAAGAGCCTATTTAAAACATTTCAATAGTGAACTTAAGAGGAACAAAATTTTAAAAACCCCATGGTTTCTCATATGTCATTTGAAACAGTACCTTTCTGCTAAGTGCACAAACAATTCAGTATTATACTTTGCAGGTAACAGAAATATTTTTTCTACAAATAAGAAAATAATCTCCATTTTCGTTATTCAAGATCACACAGTTCCCTACTCCTTTCTCATCCTCTCTGCCCCAGTCTAAGGTTTATTTTCATTCTCTCAATAATTGCTGGAAAATTAGATCTAGCCCAAGTACAACTGCAAGTATTGCTTATAGCAATCAAAGATTACTCTGTGCATCACTAAAACGTCCAGGTTACCTCGATCTATCAAGTCAATTGTATCAGGAACAGCATATGCAGCAGCAATTACAAAGTAAGGGAATTATAAAAAAGTCCCTTCTATTGAAATGATAGATGTTGTAGTTCTGGCACACCAATCTGAAACCAGAAATGCAAACTGAAGGATTTTGAGAGAATTTCTCATCAGCTAGATCCCTCTTTCCCACAGTTAAAGCTTTGAAGTTCCATTATTAGTGAGAGCAGTGACAACAGAGGACAGGATCTTATTTGACAGAATCCTTATTTTCAGGTCTGAACTAACATGTAAAATCACATGCTGTAAATGGAGGGGTGACGGAGCTTGCCTATGTCCACTCCAGCTAAGCCCACCCAGCCAGCTCGTGAGGCGAGCTTACGCAGAGAATGGCCCGTTTCCAGGATCCGGAGAACCCGGAATACGGGCATAGCACAAGCTACAACTGCGGTCGTAAGCATCGAGGAGAGGCAAAGAGTAGAGAGGGTCCTTCAGTGGCTCCAGGATAAGGTTTATTAAGGAGACCAGAGAAAGTAAACCAGGAGGACAAGGAGCCGAGAGGAGGAAACCACCAAAATCAAGAACCTAAGAGTGACACCAACTTAAATAGGGGACTTCCCCCAAGGGAGGGTACAATCCATTGACCAGCCAGGGGAATTCAGGGGAGTGACACAAGGCGGGGAAACCAATACATTAGACCAATGGGGAGAGACATAGGTGAGGTTTGACATACAGTAACAAATCATATACAAGACAACAAGTGACGGGCACAGAACATTCTCGAACAAGGGGTGGGGCCAGGGAGGATTGGCTACTTGGTGGGAAGGGGTTAGGGAGACAGGCAGAGAACAATCCAGAAACGTGGGAGTAGTTTAGGGACAACTGACAGGGCAAAGGCAGGAATAAGGGGGAAACCAAACGCCATAAACAGGGGGGCACAACGCTGGATAAAACCATTACAACTTAGAATACAACAAAGGTAAAACAGGATAAATTAATACACTGCAACAGAGGAAAAGTTACCAACGTATGCTGAAAATTTACTCACACTCTCCTAGAATCAGTTTCTGAAAGAACTATTGATGAGTTAGTAGAGATTAACACAGAAGATTTAATCACCTGCGTTGTAGTCAGTTGATTAGAAGAAATGACTCTCGGGAGAACCAGGAATAGATAACTCTATTTGTCTTAGAAGCTCACTAGACAGCCTGGGCAAGCCAAGTTTTCTATGAACCTTTTTTCAAATTGAACTAATCTGCCCTGAAATCTGCTACCTTGAAACTACTGTTAATATTAGTCCAGAAAGGGAACTCTCAGAGACATGTTTTGAAATTGTCAGTTCTGTTCTGAGCAAGGATTGAAAGTAGCTCGTCTGTATCAATAAATTGGCTGGCAAAGACTGGATGTGTCCTTTGCATTTGACCCTGGTGGAAGGGATACGTCTTCTCGTACAAGTCTTGCAGCATCAGGACTCAATCAATTTAGAGGGTTGATCTTACCGCTCCCTGAAATTGGACATCTTGAAACGTGTGTGTTTCAGGCTCACAGACAATGGCTCACAGCACTGAAGAGGACAGATGTGAATTCATTACCTTTCTAGTACAAGATCACTCGATGTGCAATGCCCCTACCAATCATTATGTCCAATGCAAATAATGGATTTTAAGTGTTTCTGTCTCATTATCTGGTGACAGGATTGTTATTAACTTGTGACTAAACAACAGTTTTGTAGAAAGTCTCCTCAAGGACAGGCTATATACATATGTACATACATACATATACATACATACATATATATATATGTGATTAATTTTCTTCTTTTCCCTATTGCCTAGATTACATAGCAAGCGTCTTAGATGGAATGGACCAATAAGAGATTTCTAAAGTGTGGGCTTCAGAGTTCTCCAAGCTTGCATTAATACAAGTAAATAAATACTACAGGTTTTTTTTTCAAACCCAGAAAAGTTGGCTGTTAAGATAGCATTACAGTTCACAGTGAGAACATGGATTTCCAAAAAAGGTTGGAAAGTATCATCGAATTACAAGGTGATAATGAGGTCTGAGGTTTTTCCAGCATGTGTGGATGTCCTGCTAATTTGGTATGGCAGTGCAAGACTGTGCCTCCAGAAATAATTAACAATAGCAGTTGTACAGATACTTACTTCATCAGCAGAAACATTGGAGGGTGATGAATCCATGCAAAGATTGCACAGGTAGAATAGAACAATTGCTACAATAGACAGATACAATAATAGGCTAGTAGTGTCTCCTTTGAGAGTGTAGCTCAATTTTTCAGGTTCATCTTTTATCTGGGCTCAATGTCACTGAAGAATGTTTGAGTAATTTCAAAAAAATCAGAGTAATGATTTTTTTCAGTTGGGTTTATGTATTTATTTTAAATGTACAGCTTGTACATATTTTTAAATATTAAATTTTTTAGAAATTAAAAGATCATATTTTATCTTGAATGCCAAGCTGCAATTTTTACAGTAAATCCTGTTGTGTTGTCTTTGCTTTTAGGATGAATGAACACAGGTTCTACTGGACACTCACCTTACTGACCAGCAGCAGAACAATTAAAGTTTTCAGCCCACAAATATTCATGCATGGATACATGTCACTTGAACTCCAGTTGAAAGTTGAATGAAGAGAGGCTACTTGTATTTTTACTTACTTATGCATAGATAACCACCTGAATTACCTGAATTCCCTTCCATATTCTAGTAGAGATGCTTTTCAGAACTAGCCCTCAACCTTGTTGCCTCACTTGGCACACTTACAAAGGAAATACTTTCTTTAAGCACATTCAAGGAGATCAGGTCAGTCAAAAGGATATGAAATTAATTTAAATCTGCAAAATGGCTTATTGAAACAGCCTTATTGAAACTACAGCTACCACCAGTGACTCTATAGGCAATGGCTTCTGGACAGAGTTTCATCTTGTTCCACAAAGCTCCAGATTGTTTGAATTAAATACACTGACTTTTTCTTCCTCTGAATAGTACTATCATAACTGTGACAGAAAGAGATTTTTCCAAAAAGAGCCTCAAATTTTTAAAACTATATGAGATGACTCAAGAATTTCTTCTTGCAAGATGACATCAGTCCTGGAAGTTATTCAACACATCATTGAATAAAGCCCAAGTCTCAATACTAACACCTTCTGTAAAGCCCAAAACACCTCTCAAGTCAGCCAATAATCAGCCTAAATCAGCTGATTATCATCATGCCTAGTGACAAGACTTAGTAATGAACTGCATATATTTTTTTGATTTAGCAGCTTGGACAAGTGTTTTAGTCAATTTTTAAGCTGGTATCCACTAGAAACTTTGGCAGATAAACACATTTCAGATTCAAAGGTTAATGTTAACATATCTGGGAAAAAAAATAGAGGAAAATGAAGATGTAACTCCTTGGTAACTGTAGAAACAGTTAAATAACACAGTTAAACCCCAAATATGGGTCATAATTTGCAACAAAAATATTCCCTGAGATTCTCCTCCAAAAAGGACAGCAAGTCTTTATTTAGTGGAAACACATCTTCCTGAACACCTTGGAAAGAAATATGGCTTGGGAGAGTGAAAACTGAATCGAAAAATAAGCCTGCCTCCTTCCAGGAGAGGAAAGCATCCACGAGAGGAGTGAGTTTGGCTGGGAAGAGCTCATGTCTGGCAGATGCAGCCTGGAGCTGGGGCACAAAGAAGCATAGAACAGGTGAGGAGGGGAAGTGTCTGCATGAGGCAGCTGGAAATAGTGAAGTGGAAGCAGAGTGATCTTTTAGATTGAGTTTCAATAGAACTACAGCAATTTCCTTGCATTTCCTTGGGACTGACTTTTATGAATATTTTTGCCAATGTTTCTGTTCTTGGATGCTGCAGATGAACCCTTTCATTCAGTGGTTTGTGGGGCAAGTGTCTGAGAGATAACAACCAAGTGTCCAGGCAGCTCATGCAAAAGGGTGCAGTGGGCTGGAGGGCAGCAAGGAGAAAAGATGAAGTGTGCCACGTGCAGGTGGAGGGGAATGGGGGTCACAGAAAAGACTGTGATTCTGATCCTGTTGTCTGGGAATCAGAAACTCATGTGGCCTCAAGATGGAGAACAAACTAAGTAGGAAAAATTAATGAACTGAAAGGATTGGAAAATATTTATCTTTCAAAAAATAAAATGTCTGGATTTTGGACTCCTACCTTTTTCATCTCTGTGCCTTTAAAACCTTCACAGTTCAAAGATCTTGCACACAGAGTGCCCTTTCCCAGGAAATAAGTTTTGTATGCTTGCTGTCCCTGTAAAAGACATCTTTTCTCCTCCCTCTTGAGACTTGCCTTTTTTTT
>VXBI01008388.1:1910574-2037385 GCA_013397375.1 Toxostoma redivivum | reverse complement strand
TTTTTTTTTTTTTTTGGCTTAAAGCTGTCGTGGGGGAAACCAAGTAATTTAGTCACCCAGCAGAGTATTTACCATTACACAAGCCATGATAAGAGTGTCACTCTGCTGCTTCCTTCCTTAGGTAGGTTTAATGTAAGGAGGCAAGGCTGCTGAAAAGAGACCACACAGAAGACTCCAGTCTTTATCCAAAAAGGGCTCAGGTCGTGCTCTGGGATTACACACATGACCATGGCCATTACTGTAAATATGTCCATTCCTGGCAGGAGGAAGCAAGAAGAAATCACAGAATCGCAGGATATCTTGAGTTGCAAGGTATCCACACGGATAATCAAGTCCATCTTCTGGCCCTGCACAGAGTAACTCCAAAAATGGGAAGTGGCATCATCCCAAGCTATATACTTAATGGTGGAACCATAATGTACATGGGGAAGGGCTGTGAGGTTTTGCTTATTTGCAGGCCTGACATGGAGCAGAAACAGGCATCACATCAGCTTGGACAGAAGAGACTGGGGTGGGGTCAAATTTAAACAAGGGGAAGGGTGTTTGTGATCCCCTGGTGTACGTCACCCCTGGCTTGGGCAGGGAGGATGGAGCCAGATGGAGAGGCTCCATCTGGAGTCTCTGGAGAGACAGTTCAGACACAACTGGGAGCCCCTCGAGGTCAGAGGACATGGGGACCATCCACTCTTCATTTGAGCTTGCAGAATTTATGCAGAGTCCAAAGAAACCTGTCTTACCAAGTGGCATTGAGGGGGAGACAGCTGTGATGGGTGCATCACTCCTCCTTTCTGCTCCTGGCTTCCCTGCTGTCCCCCACCCAAAGGGCTCCAAGCACAGTTCAGGAAAGCCTCCCTGAAAACATCTGAGGCACAGAATTTAGATTCTAGGAGCCTGGAGTTGGGTGGAAATGGGATCATACACAGCACATAAGTCTGTTCACAACAGGCTATTGCTCATGTAATAAAAATTTTAAATAAAGTTTTTTTTCAAAGGCCATTTTATAACTCTTGCTATTCTCCCCTTTGGAAATCTTCGACCATCTAAAAAATCACTTCTTGAAAGAATGGTTGCAGCAAAGAGCAAACTTCTTATTTCTTCTTACACCTCCCACACAGAAGTGTCAGGAAGGTACTGCCAAAACACTTTCTACGATGACTGGCAACTTGCTTGCATGCCAAGAGAAAGGAACTTGTGAGAACATTCAAAAGTGTAATCCTGCAATTCCCTGCCTTGAAAAAGTTTTTTTAAAATGGTAATTACTTTTAATTGAGTTTGAAGATGAGAGCACTATAGTTTTTATTTAAAGCAACTCACTTATGTCTTAGTCTTCAAACTAAAACAGGAACAAGAAACAGAATGTAGCGTGCACAGGTAAAATTTAATTAGCTAATCTCTGCTTATTATTCTGGACTGCCATTTGTAATCTCTATTTAGGGATTTGTAGTCCTATTTAGGAAATTATAGTTTCTTCTGTAGTTCAAGTGTTATTATTTACAGTCTCATCATAATTTTGTCCAAAAACCTGTCTGAGGTGAAGAAAGAATCCTGCACAGTGCTAATTGCTCATCAATAGACAAGTCAGGCTTACCAGCCCTTTTAAAAAAGTACTTTTAAAATACACCATAGATCAGTATCAGCATCCTGCAAGAGCCATTTTAACTATTACTTCCAGGTGATAAGCTGATTTCTCACAGACAGAAGAAAGAGCTGCTGACATCCAAACCTTCAATTTTTTTTATAAAAGCAAAATATTTTATATTTTAGACCACAATTTAAGACTGTGGTCTTAAATCACGTGCTGAGATAGGAAAGGTCTGTGCTTCACAAGTGATGACAAAGATGTTGAGATAAGACTCAGTGAGTCTTGTCAATGTCTTTTGACCAAATCTAATTTGATAGTGATGAAAGTGTGTCACTTAGTGATCTCTTTAGTTGAAATGAATTTATAGTAAGACACTTGATAGACAGGTGCTTAAAATAGAAATACTTTTTTTATACCTGTGCCAGCTTGAGCTGCACTTTTTCTGTAGATAAATAGAATACCACTGATATCAGTTCAGACAAATAAATCACATACTGTTTTGAAAGATCAAAGGAAAACAAAACCCCCACCAAACTCACAGAACCTCTTCACCCCACCCTTAATTGGTGCTGTTACAATGGAAATTTCTGACACATAATTCTCTCAATAAACCACATTTCCATCCCAGAGAAACAGCAATTGTTCTTCACACCTCCTCACAGAGATGGTCTTAAGCACCATCAGAGGAATATACAGAGAAAATACAGAGAACTAACCTCAAATTATTCACTTTCCAGACTATGATCATAGTGTTCTATTTCTTCTGAAAAGTCACTTCACCTTTGAACTCCCATCCAACCCTTACATTTTTTCCCCAGCTCTGAGGATCTTTGCAGCAATAGACACAAGTCCAGTGCAGGCTGGAGGAGGCACTTCCTTGAACTGCAACATATCAGGGATATGACTTCAACTGTGTGTGTTTAGACAGACCTGTATAATGCAGCTACAGGCGAAGAAAGTAAAGCAATGCTGCTCTTGATGCAGGCTTACCCTTGGCTTTGGAGAAGTTAAGGAGATGCTGAGACACAGCTGAATACCTACAGAGTGTGAGACAGAAGCAGAAAAGTGGGAACAGAGATCAATTGCTGCTTGGCTTTGGTTTGCAGTCCCTCCAGCCTTGTCTAATTCCTCTGCAGTGGACACACTGAAGCATATAAAAAGAGAATTAACCATGTGAGTAACATTCTTTGTCCTGCCCTATTCAAACACCAGCTCAAGAGTTAGAGAAAACAGTGGAATTGAGAGCAGCTTGAAATTGAGGTGTAATGAAGCTAGTGGGGCTGTACTGGTAACTTTAAAAAATCAAAACAAGAAGAAAAAAAAGAGTTTTCTTTTCTGCTCAAGGATGTTCTTTTATTAAAGAGTAGTAATTAATTGAAGGAAGAGCTCCAAGATACTAGCTAGTGCTTGCTCTCTCAAATATTGGGGAAGAAAAAATACAGAGCATCCCTTCTACACACAGCCAGCAACACTCATGTTAAGTAGCCCCTGTTTCTGGTCCCTTACACTGAAGTCTATTGAAGAGAAAGTCCACATAGAAGGCAGGCCTGATGGAAACCCAGGAAACTCACAGGATATAGCAGGTGTTCAGGTACATGAACAATAGGAAAATTATTTGCTCTGACAGTGGTCACTCTACTTTTTTTTTTTTTTTGTCTTTTGCACAGGATTAATTTTTAAAATGGTTTAGTTTGAGGTCTGACTTATATATCTAACTGCAGCCAGCAAATTCCAGTTCAGAAGCTTACATGTGTTTAGTATTTTTATGCTTCTTCACATAAGGCATCCTGTGGAGAAAAAATTATTCCAAGTAGACTGTCTCTCTGAAGAGCTGTTTTAAGATCTTTCTTTTTACTGTACAGATCCATATACTGTTAACCATCATTGTAGCAAACTTCCATGACTAGAAATTTCTCCCTATTTTTTTTCTAGCTTGCCAGTTAACTGAGACCACACTACAGAGGGAAAGATGCTGTTGCTGCTTGCTCATTCATGACCTAAGTAAACACCAAGAGGAAATCAGTCCCACCCAAACCCCACTGTCAAGTGTGTTTGTACAGGTGTCACCAATTGGGGCAGAATTTGACCTGCAGAAAATGTCCAGCCCTTCATGCTGGACTGGAGAAAACTGACAAGTTGGTTTGGGATCTCACAGGGACATTTGTAAAGCTGGCTGCAGATAGCCTCAAGGCGTGGGGAATGAGCTATTTATTTTCTTTGTGAACTGAACATTCCTGGTGTGTGTTCTGTGTCCAGCTGGGATGGAGTTAATTTCCTTCATAGCAGCCCATACAGTGTTGAGGTTTGGATTTGTGACAATATCTCTGTTTCAAGTTCTCATTTCACCCTTAGCCCCTACGCCAACCCCTTTCCCAGCAGCTGCACATCATGGAGCTCTATCTGCTGCCCATCCTACCTGAGTGAGGGCTTCTCTTCTTCTCAGTATTTCCAAGGAGGTGGATGAACACATCAACTCATTTGTGGCACCCTTTTGTAAACAGTGAGGAGGAATGTGTGGCCATATGGAATGTTGTGCTGTGCTAACAGACTGGTGTGAATCCTGTTCTCAGAAGCCAATCCCTCTGACAAGAAAAAAGGCAAAACAAAGGAACTCAGCAAACATGCATCCAGGATTCTCCAGATGACAGAAACCCTAGAGAAGTGACACTACTTCAAATATGCTGTGTGTAAGCACAAGGACAGCATGGGGAGCCTACTGTCTGTAACTTCTCCAGTTGCACAGAGGGATTTCAGATATGAACAGCATTCCTTGGGGTTTTGCTGAAAGACTGGAACTATCAGCCATGATCAGCCCTGCTCATTTCAAGAAGCCCTACCTCACATGCCATAAGTGATGATTTTAAATAGTATTTTAGGTGTTTTTCCTATTCCTAGTGCTTATTAAAGAATTAAAAGGTGACCATGAAGACCTGCAGGGACATTTGATTTACAGGGAAGAGGAAGACAAAGGACATTTAAATCTAGGAGAAAAAGTTTTTAAATACAGGATGAGACTGGCTCACATGAAAGATGCAATAGTTAATATTTCAGTGAAGGAGCTGTGGCTTTGAGTGTTTGAGGGCAGCATGGAGAGTATTGCTAATATTTCAAAACTAGCTCATAAAATTTAAAAGCATAGTGATGATGATAATAATAAAACAACATACTGAAAGAAGGGAATTTTAGGTAAAGACAGTCTTACCAGCAACTATCCAATCTGTTTGAGTCATATATTACAGTAAACCATCTAATGTCCCTTACATAAACTTACATTTGTCACCTCTTTTTTTTTAACAGCTGTGCCATTTCCTCATTGAACTGCAACTTATTTATAAGACCCACAGACTGCAGCCAGAAAAAGATGTACAGATACTTTTTAAAACAGATATTTGAGCAGAACACTTATCATATTAGTTATTTCTGGTAAATTCTAAATTATTTTTATTTTTAATATTTTGTTAATAATTACACTAGAAAGTAAGGGTGTCTTCAGTTGCATAAATTCAAGTTTCCACCATTCTACTGCTGGCTGTGCAATTCCTAACTTTTCCCTCAGATAAAGCACTTCTCTTTAGTCAGCAAACAAAAATGAAATCTTACAAGTTTCTATATAGAACTGAAAATCTGTTTTACTTTTAAAATTAGGAGAGCAATCTCTTGCATTTTTTTCAACTGTATGAATAGACTCAAAATTCAAGAGAAAAAACCTGAACAGATGCATCTAAGAGTTCAATCTAGTATTTTCTCACTTTTTTACCAGCATCCTAAAAGGTTGTTCATTCCTCACAGTGCACAACTGCAGAACTTTGAGGTCATAAACTTGATTGTTTCATAAAGTACATGTTTTTTTCATGCCCTGAAGACACAAGTGGATGTCCTTACTTGCAGTTCTACACTTATCAGCAGGAGTCATCCCCAATGCACTTTTCAAGACACTCCTGCCACATTTTGGCATGAATACCATAACCCAATTTTTACCAGTTTCCAAAACTGGAAGCCTTCTCATCTTCATTCTTTGTGGCTCATTTCCTATAGCTGTCCTTTTTTAAAATCAGCCTAACAAGTCTTTACCAAGGCCAGACAAATGCCAGAAAAATGCAATTTAAAGAACAATACTGCCTTGACCTGCAAAGAAGAGGGAGTGCAATGGATCTTAATGGCCCTTTTCTATTTAAGATTCTGAGAGCTGTGGAAGTATAATGCAAACATTGAACTGTCCTGAATTAAATGAAGTCAAGATAATTCAAGGACAAAAACTTGTTTGCAGCCAGTATAGATATTTGAAATCTTCTCAGCAGTACTTTAAAAATCTCATTACAAACTGAAATGGGTATTTCTTGGGATGCTACAGCAAACCCTGAATTTCTTCATTGTTTCATTATGTGTGTTCTGAGTACAGAGACAGGCTCTCCCACAGATAAAATGCAGAACAGTGTAGCATAAACAATATCCATAAATAATTATTTGCTTAGCTTATTCACTAAAAATATCACTCTTGCTTGAAATATATAAATCTGGATATCATTCCTAACCAGGAACATTATATGTAGGGCTTTGTTGAGTTCTGTAGCATTACAAGAAAGCTGTCTCTACTTCAAGTTCAAATTCAGTGTTAGAACTTGACACTTAATTGTTTTGAAGAGGATGGATAAACTAAAATATATCTTCTTTCATCCCTTATAATAGCTAAAAATATCCCATTAAGAAGCAAATTGATGCTTTGAAATAAATTGCTGGGCTTCATGTTATGGATCTTAAAAAAAAAGAAAAAGAAAACCTAACCCACAAAAGTACCTGTAAATAATTGAAAGTACAGTTTTGCATTACAAAATGACCTTGTCTCACATTTTATAAACAGCAGGATTACCTTAAAACAAAAAATGGCTCTGTCTACCATGCGTGCATTCAGAACTTGCTGTTATGGATATGCTCTGGGAGGGATTTTTTCTGTTTCCTTTGGCTGTATTGCTTAAGGGAGGGCTGTCAGCCAGCTGAGAAAAACAGCTGTCACTTGGGAGCCCAGTGGAAGAGAGTGGGGAACCTTCTGCCCTGTGGAAGATTGGCTTTTGCATATCAGCTTAAACTAAGCTCCTAATAGGGACAGAATATTCTGTGGCAATCATTGCAAATTGAGTGACATTATTAATACAAATGTTCTGCAAAGATAATGGACAGACCTGCTTATCTGTCCATAGTAATTAAAAAGCTCAAATGAAATAATATTGGAATAAATTTCAATGCTTTGAATGATGGAATTCCTCACAGGAAAGTCTTTTATACAGCTTCAAGTTGCTACTCATTTTTGAAAGCTAATGCCATGATAACTTTCAATAATATGGCTAGTGCACATTTCTATGCTGCATTATTCGTACATTTACAACTCTAAAGAAGACACCCACAAAGACAAAAAATACAGGACCTATCATCTGAAATTGGAGACAAATGAAAACAGTGGCTATCACCCCCGCAGCATTTTCATTAGATATAACTACTCTTGTCCAGAATTTGTATGCATTAAATAATCATCATGCTTCCCTAGCTCTCCTTCTTCCCTGGAGAGGTCCATGGATCTAACTGACACTCTTGTAGGACCTACCACTTCTACAGAATACTAAAAAAAGATTTAAATAATTTCTTTCCCCTGGCATCCTAATTAGGACAGTATGAAGTTCTACACACTCAAGTCCTAAAGTCAGTGAAGAAACTGAACAAAGGCTGCGACATTCATATCAACCATTATGTACTCTCTTATTTTTCCCCACATAACTTTTTCACTCCATGTCAGTTAGTGCAAAATCCTGCCATAACCAAATTACAAAGATCTTCATAATCAGAGTGGAATATTTTTTCTTGTTAACACATAGCTGTTTGGACACCCAATCTCCTTTTTCTAGGACACTCCTGTTGCTTGAATCTTTAATCTTGCATGGCTGGTTCATGAGTGGAGCTGTGGCAGGGAACAGAAAAAGGCATTAAGATACCTAGTGAGGGGGAGGAAAATAGAATCTCAATGCCAGCAAGAACAAGCTGCTGATACAACTGATTTTAAATCTTCTTCCTAAGTGGGAGACTATCAGAAAACAGCTGAGATTTTCACCTTGAAGAATGCTGTTGAGCTGGAAAGAATATTATGACACTAGAAAAATAATGCAGATTGTACTTTGCTGATATGGAAATATGCAATAGCAGCAATTAAATTAATGTGTGTCCCTACTGAAGCAGCTGATTTTCTTCCTTATTTGCAAAATATTATCTATCCAAAGACTCCAGTTATGGAGAAAAAGGACATTTTAAAGAAAATGGTACTTAACCAGGGACCATTTACAGGATGGTCTGTTGCCCCAGTTCATAATGTGAATCTATGCACACACACACACAATTTGCCATCCTCAGGTTTCATTTAGAAATTAATGCCAGCGCCACTCTCTTCTCTGCAAATCAAATCTGTTCTTTGGATTAGGCTGAAAATAAAGAATACTAAATTAAGAACTCAAATGTTCCTATTAAACTTCCTATTAAACCTTCTAATAAGCTCCACTTATAAAAGACACCAGTGTAGTTCAAAATGTTGAGAACACAACTATGAAATTTTATCCATGTGTTTTTTACACAGTTCCCCAATTTTGGAACTGTGACACTAGAAAAACTCAATTTCTAAACAAGTTTTTCAAATCAAAATAACTTTGCACTGACATGTAAGCAGTGGTAGGATTACAGATAAGGAAAGGGCAGCTGAAGTTTGCTAATGAACAAGAATTTTTACATCCTTGAATATTTGTAAGCTGGGGTTTTTAATTAATATCAATTAATTAAATTTAATATCAATTAATATCAACCTAAGACTTTGCACAGCTTTTCAGTTTGATAGGGGGCACTAGGAGGAATTATGTGTACACACAGCTCAAAATAGTTTGTATGCAGGTACCTGGGCCAATCACTAGCAATACACTGCATACAGTGTAAGGTCCCTATCCAGCACACTTTGATTCTGCTGATTTTCCAGTCTACATCTAATATTGTGCCTGTCTCTCTTCCAAGTGAAAATTTCATTATGAGCTGATAATTATCAGTAGCATTACTACTGGAGTATTTCAGGAAAAAAGTTAAGGGAGGTTTTAAAAACAACTCTAACCAGCAATTTATAATAATTTAAAAATTGAGACGTTTCTGACCAGCTCTTATTACAGTGACAAACTGAAAATGCAAGAAATATCCTCTGGGGAACAGAAGTTTGGAAATCAATCTGCATATGCAAATAGTAGATTATGGTTTGGGGTTTTTTTTGCTTTTATAGATGTCAAATGGACCTTCTGGATCATGAAATCCCATTCCCAGGCATGCCTGTGAAAGCACTATCCATCTAATGAGGTTCAGTGCATAGATTGGAGGCCCAGTCACAAAAACAAACAGAAAGCTCTTTGTCCCACTATCAAACCCTTCAGAGAAAAGTGGGCAAGAACTCAGAAAACAGATAAAATACTAGATTCCCCTTCAACACTGGGTAGAAGATACAACCCAGTTCTTCACTGAGGTCACTTTTGTTGTGGCTGCATTTTTTCGCCCTGGTGAGCAGGTGTGTAGTGCTTAATTTCCAGCTGGATTTGAACCACAACAGTTGTGCAGAGAGGTCTACAGTGCATTCATTATAAGATAAATAGACTCTTGAATTTCTACTGCCATTCACCTCCCATAATTCTGATTGCTGCCTGAAGTGCCCCTTTGCAAAATCTAATTGGTGTAAGGATTTAATCATAACCTACCACACCAAACTTATATTGCTTCTCCCAACACTCCATCTCCATGCAGTGTCACCGCAGTTCCTCCTCAAGGTAGTTAAGTACTGTATATATATAAAACCAGAATCTACAGTGAAAAAACTGCCAATTTTGTATGGCTTTTCGTATTTCAGAGTGGCCTTGCACTCTTTAAATATTTACCCAGGGGTCAATTTTACCTGCTGACGGTGTTCTTCCCTACATCCTCAGCATTAGAAGACTAATCACATTAGACACAATGTATGCACTGCCTTCTATTTTTTCATCATTCTGTTTGGCAGATGACAGTGAACAATAGCTGAGACATCCTCAAAGCTTCCTTCTACTAAGTGCTGATGTCATTTTTTTCACAGAGAGTGTATTTTTGGTGTGGAATAGGAAATGGAAGGAACATACATTGAATATGGATAGGCTGGAAACATTCCCTGATATGATCAAACCCAGTATATTTAAAAGGTAATGATGAGGGCATGACCAGATTTGATTTTGAGATGGAGGAGCAACTTCCATCTGCATACCTTGGGAAGTTCATTAGCTGTACCACAGGGTTACACACACAAATCCCTGTGCTCAGACTTGAGAGGGCATGGAAATATTACACTAATGTGTATGTACTGGAACACGAACACATCAGCTGCTGTGCTGGATGCACAGTTCATACCCTCTTTGAAGGCCATCATGGTGCACTTCATAGCTGCTGCCTGACTTTAGCCCCCTGGCCTGGGCTTGGTTTTTCATGTGGACTCCTACCTAAGCACTTTGGGAGCCTTGAAGGGTAAGATTTGAACAGAATCATCCAACAGTGGCTTCAAGGGCAAGCAGAATTTCTAGGCACCAATGGAACAAGGTTTACTCCTAGTCTGATAGACGACTGACAAATGACTCACAAGGATTAAAAAGGCAAAACCAAGAGGAAAATAAAAGTGAGTCTAGCAGAAAATACATAGATTATTTTCAGAATATTAAACTTTACAAAATAAAATATTTGTGTCCTGGCTTCTCTGAAGTTGGAACCCAGGAAAAATATATTTTAAAAGTAAGGGACAATGTCACTGAGCAAAATTGGTCTCTTTTGGGCTCACTGTGTACAAAATAGTCCTACTGCTTCAATTGCATTTGAAAGATTCAGGGCTTCCCTTTTCTCCAGAATATCTGGGACAGGCATTTTGGTTTAGGAAATGCGTTATCATTGCCCATTTTAGTTGAAAAGCATTTTGCTTCAAAACCCCATTAGCAAGAGAAAGGAGGTAGATTCTCAGAGACTAGGTTTGTGACAGAAAACTAAAAGAAAGGAATTTTGTAAGGACAGGAAAGATGAAGACAATTCATGAAGAGTACTCCAAGCATAGCTGTACATGAGTTGCCTTCTTGAGATTAATGAATTTGTTGTACATGCCCATAACTATTTCCATTCACATGGAACAGGTCCAGCTGCTTTCAACATCCACAAATGAGAAGCAGAAGGAAGCAGAAGAGAAAACAACCATATTTTGCTATGTCCAACAGTTAAAATCACTGGATAGCAAATAAATTAAGCTAAGCACAATTAAACACAGAATTAACAGTAATCATTTGTAGCATAACACAATAAGACAAACAAGATGAATGAGAAACGGTTTTTATTGCATCATTTTGAGAAATTGAATTATATGTTGCCAAGATACATGTTTACAGAAATATGAACCTGAGGTCAAATATCTGGTTGGCTTCTAATGGAATGTGCATTCACAAACGCCTTGTTTGTGGCTGTTTCTAATCCCTTCTCCTACTTTTGTGTGTGAGGAAAACTCCTACTCTTGTAGTAGCTACTATTTTAGCATTACAAGGGGCAGGAATGCTAGTTCAAATCCAGGTTCATGCAGTTGACATTTGGCTATTAGTCAGTGGATTAGACATGTCCCGTGCTAGGTGAGAGATGGCACAGCAGCTGCCACTCTGCTTTAAATCCCTGTGATCTTCAGAATGCTGCTGCTGGCAGCAAAACAAGGCAAACTCAGCTGGGGTGTGTCTGCACAGTGCCTCATGGGCAGATGGAACCCTGGTCCACAGGGGCTCCAGTGCAAATGACTGTATTCCAAAAACCATGTCCCAGTGAGAGTAGACCACGGGCTGGGCTGATATATCCAAGGCTTGGATCTTCAGTGGATCTTGGAAGCTTGGGCTTATGATGGCAGCAATACAGGGACTCAGCTTTGGTCAGCCTGAAGCAAGCACACATAAGATTAAGAGGTACCATTTAGACTTTCTCATAGTTACAGCTCTGTTAGGGTTCTAAGGTTCAGGAACATGAATTTGTTAAAAAAAAAATCTCCTTCATCTGTTGCTATAACAACTCTTGGTTTTCTATTCAGAAACAGCCTTGGCCCAGACTTAAGTCTTGTTATTTCTTTTATTGCATTCTATGCTGTCTTTCAAAGATATTTCCAATAACCATGGTGAAACAGCAAACTATCCCCTTTCATTGGACAATTATAACTCAGCCATGGAAGAGGCATAGCATGCCCCAGCACCCTTGGAAAAATTTGGTCCAGGTTTACTCTGTGGGGACAATTGCCCAAAAATACTACAGAGCTGGGTTACTGCTGTAGTGTGCCTCCAGTTCTATCAGCTGAGGAGTGCTCCTGGGAGCTACAACAAGGAGACATCCAGACTGTGTCCCTCCATGCCAGAAAGATATGGATAACCTCTAACATCAATGTGTTTAAAAGCTAGTGGGTGTGATACTTCTGCTTTGCCTTCTTAAGTTGCACCCATTCCTGCTCATTGCAAGAAAAAATCAACCAGCTTTCGGGAAAAAGCTCTTGGACATTATGGTCTGAGTTAGGAGGAGATGTGGAATCTGGAACCACTTACAGCCATTCCAGGCTCACTGCTGGCAATCTGTGGGATGTTCCTTTGAGACATGCAGAGGAACCACCTTCCAGCTTTCCTGCTTCACTGAATCTCCACCGAGGAGCTGCTGTTCCCATAGCAGGTAGGACTCTCCAGGCTCTGTCTTCCAGCAGTATTTTATCTCTTGTGTCAGAGACACAGAATTGCACTCACTCTATCAAAACAGCTATGCCACAGGCTTTCCATCATCTTTGAATGATGGGCCAAGTATAAAAATTGATTTCTAGCTCCTGATATGAAAAGACAGGCAGAAAATTTCCATAGTAGATGAGTGAATGAAACAGCAGCTCTGAAGGAGACAGACAGGGCCACAATGAAGTTGTTTCCTTAAGAATGCGAGTATAACGCTTGCCTATAGATTTCATTGGAAAATCTGGTTCCAAATAAGGGAGCCTAAATCTATTTGGTTTCTCCCTGCTTTCTTTTCTCCTAAAGAGTACCTGACAGGTGGAGAACTAAGCCAAGAGAACAGAGTCCCTGCATTAATCGTTAATGGAGATAAATGCCAGGTGTAGATGTCAAGTGCAATTTTTCATTCCTTGCTGATAGCACAAGGTTCCACAGAATAATGCCAAAATGTTAGGGTAGAAAATTCACTCCTGGCTCCCCCAGTCCTTTTGTGACTTTTTAAACAGCTTTTTGTTTTCAAAAAGCAATTTCACTCTGCTACTTCCATTAGTCCGTGTAGCTTTGTCATAGTTGATCTTCATTAAAACTGAAGACACTATAATAGAAGGCACAATTTTAGAGTAAAGGTAATTGTTCTGTAGTCTGATCCATTGCTCGTGCCAGCATGCAAAGTAATATTGTGCACTCACACATGCTGTGGAGTGTTAGATACTGACACAAACAGCAGTAGATTTCCCAGTTTGTTTTGATTTAGGAATTACAGTGAAATCATCTGCTTGAAGCATTTGTCTACAAATGCAGAGTCACAGACAGAACCAAGGCTTCAATTCACAGACAGGACAACCTGGAAATCTTTCAGGGTTTAGCATGAAGATGAGACTTATTTCATTTTGTTGACCTTTTCAAGAATATGACTTGCTGAAATGATATTTTTATTTTTGTTTCTGGGAATTAATATAATTTCACTTTTGTGGAGTGAAGGGGAGATAACGTCACAGGCATTTCTGCCTCAGCCATCAAAAGGGGTGTTGCACTTAGAGCTTCTGCAACTGCATAAATATGAATTGTTCGCTGTGATGCTCCAATTCTGTGTGTTGATCAATCTCCAAATTAAGGTAAGACAGAGCAATCTAAGAGCACCAAAGTTCTCTCAATAATTGTCTTGGCACTCTAACTCTTCCTGCCCAAAAATCTCAGCTATGGCTTCCATCAGCTGTAAAATTGTCTGTCTGAAACCCACTGAGGAACATTCTAAAGTGGCTGATTTACACAGTATCTGTTCTAAATCAACAACCACTAATGGAAGGCATGTGCTCATTTAATGGGTATTATTTGCCTGGAGTGTATCTGTCCATTTAGTAGTGGATAATAAAACACCTGAGACATTTCACAGTGAAATGTTCTTGCTGAGAGGCTATGAGAACTGGGGATCCAGGGAAAGGTATTTCCCTGGCTTAAGGAATGCCCTTTATAAGTTTAATAGAGGCAGTCATGTTCAGAAGATAGCACCTGATCTGCCAGAAGCTGCTTTAGTCTTTCCAGAGGGGGTAAATGGTCAGTAATCCTTTCCTGGGAAAAGGGCTAAATTCTTTCTTTGCATTAGTGTAGATTTAATGGGGAAGAAGAGGCAGATCTGAATATATGTGGAAACCAAGATTTGAATATACATAGAGACTCCAAGGAAATATGTTCAAAGTCTAATGCAATTGACTTGGAAGGTCCTGCATCTAGTGATACTCAAGAGCCCATAGGAAAATAATGCTTTCCTGAGTATTTGAGCCAAAAATCTCCCAATGTGAGCAGGTTGACTAATACAGAAGAGGATGTTTTCTTTTTTGTTATCAGATTGACAGAACAGCTTCCTTTTTACTACATATGCATCTTTTGTCAATTTTTTAAATGATGCTCTCTATTCTGAACATTGTAAAAAATCTCATCCATCTGGAGTTTTGTTTAACAGCAGAACACTCCTTATAGCATTATGATGATCCTTTAAATGGGAATATCTGAACACTAGGAAGAAAACCTTTCCTTGAGAGCCTCCAAGAGAGATCTAATTGTGACTCCCATAACCTTCTACAGGCTGTTCTTTGGACAGATATTACCATATTCTTTTTGGGGGCAGAGAGAAGGACAAATAATGAGAATTCTGGTAGAGATCGATCTAGTAAAGGTTATTATTAACAGATCATGTGCAATGACTAAGGAGAAGGAATGTCAGAGAAATGTTGATTCTTCATCCAGCTTTGCTTTTAGTAATATAACTGGGCCTGTAACCTAACATGTTAACTCTTTCAGCCCTATTTGATCTTGAAAACTTCAGTCAGGGAAGGAATACTATAACTATGGATGTTATAGGCAACATTAAGATACAAAGTTTGGCAGAAGACTTATCACAGTTGTGTACTAAAACAGAAATGGTTCATGTCAGGAACACAAACAGTAAAAAAGCGAACTAAAACACACGTGTTTAATAAACCATCTCAGCTTTTGAGAAGCAATTACTCCCACCTACATATCTGGTTTCAAAGTCCAGTCACTTAGAATGATCTGCTTATAAAACTTCTGCATGATAAAAAGGAAGGAAAAGAGAGATAAGCTTGGATTATGACTTCATAGAGCAAAAAAGAACTAAGATCTTCAAAACCATTGTCTCAATTTTGTAAAAATACATATTTATAAAACTAATTATGCAATGAGGCAGGCCAGGATTTTATGCTAGTATCTTGCCTTTGACTAACACAGTTTCAGTTTATCTCAAATTGCAGTTGTCTATGTCAAAAGATTAATTTGACTGTAGCATTGATGTAATAGATTGAGCTGACCAAATCAAACTCACACTCAAAATGCATAGTTTTGTGTGCATGTTTGATGAGCAAGGACAGTTTAGTAACCAGTCTGAATCATAATAATTGCATCTTTCCTGCAGACAGCTCATTGTCTCCAAAGTATTGCAGATTTGAAATTTTCTGCTTGTTCATCAGAATTCAGAATGGTTACCAAGTATCACCCAAGAATTACAGATACAGTCAATAAATGACAGGTCAATCAAGAAGGCAACTTGAATTCCTAAAAATGCTGGAGAACAAGGGTTGCACAGAATACATTACAAAGAAATTGCAAAAGTGACTTGATTTTTGAAACAGAAAATCAGAAGGGAGGATGAGAAGTAGGAAAGTGCAGAAAAATGAAGATAGAGCTATAATGCCCTCAGTGATACTTACCTCCTACTGGAGCTGAAAACCTGTCAAATTCAGAAAATCAAAAAATCAAAAAAAAAAAAGAAAGTGGAAAGCCATGAAAACATGTAAGTTTGTAGCAACAGCTAAAACTTAAGCATCCTCTGATTTTGTGCAGGCAGAGGGGATTTATTAGGCTACTGTGGCATTACCATAAAAACCAGCACAGGACTGTGAAGCAGATACTGAACAGCTGGAGACAAATAGCACAGATGGATCAAGAAATCACTTGCCTGCAGATGGCAGCTTCAGCAGAAGGTGGTACACTGGCTGTAGGAATCAGCCACTGCCTTCCCACCACAGAGGTATGCATTGTTAGTCACTTTTTACATCACTGGTACCAAAATAGGCAAAATAATTCACTTACTGCGTTCAGACTGGGCCAAAGAAAAAGATATCTCAACTCAAATAATTTGAGCTGAGTGAAGTTTTTCTGATAAATAAAGTCTTCTGAAATATGAACTTTTGAGCAGACTAAAACATTGTATGAGTTCAACTGAATTCCAAGGTATATTTTTGAAACAAGATAACTGAGGGGCAAAAGACCTACCTTAAATAAAAATGTTTATTTAAAAAATATTGTTTTGAATCAAGTGTTGTTATTTGCAATTCTGTCTTTAGAAATCAGATTTTCCAATTTTGTTGCTAAGGTCAAATAACATTATTGAAAAATAGGATAAATAACATCAACCATAGAATTTTACTACAGAGCAGAATTCTTGGTTTCTAGTAAAAAAATATATTTGGACTTGATTTATAAATTCGGTCTTGCCTTTTTTTTTTTTTTACACTTGCAACCCAAATTTATTTGTGAAATGCAGTGATTTAAAATAACTGTAACAAATCTAACTGGAATGAACTTCAGAGTCATAGCTCTTGAGTTGCTCTGAGGGAGCAAAGGCAGACTACAGAGTTCCAACAGCCCCTGGGAAAACTATACAAGCAGGATTAAGGAAAATGCTTCTCTACCTGTCCAGAAGCGAGGTACAGGGATAACCCTTGGTGCTCCCTGCACCTTCATTAGTGTGATAAAGGATCCAGTGTCTTCAGAGGTGACTGAGTTCTGCTCCTGGCTGGAGTGAGTAACTTACCTGATACACAGGGAGGGCTCTTGCTGTGCACTGTCCAACAGGAAAGTAGGATTAAACAAAACAAAAAGCTGTTTCAACTTCTCTATCCTGTAGCATCAAGAGTGGCCCAAAGTCACAGATCAGGATTGGTAAAGACCTGTGGACAGAGGCTGGGCCACCTCAGAATTTCAGGTTTGACATTTTCCATTTTTCTGTCTATGGAATGGAAATAAAACCAATTGAGTTTTATTGAAGCAAATATGCAGTATTGATTTCAAGACACTCAAAGCATTATAATAACCTCTTCAGGCACTCTAATAACAACAGGCTCCATAAAACCCATATGAATAAATATAAAGCTACCACGTTGGCCAGAGTAGGAATTTTTCTGCTAAATGAAAAGAATTATTTTTACATGGGCATAACTAATGCAGTGTTGAATTATTAATCTGTATGAGTGTGCCAAAATGATAAGTTCATTATTAAGGTTTCCATCTTTGCAAAAGTGTATAAAATATTTCAATAAAATAATTTTGTACTTTCAATCTAACTTATTAAAGAATAGGTAATAACAGTAGTTATGCAGTAATTAAAGAATAATCAGGTATGCTCAAAAAACCTGGAAAAAAGGAATAAGAAATGCTCCAGGTGTGACATTCTTATCACAATCATAGTGATAAGAACAGTAAGAACCTGATTGAAAATGTTTGCAAACCTATATTGGAAATATCTCTACTAGCCCCAGTTATACCATCTATGCTCAATAATACTATTCAATTAATGTATCCCAGACTCTTACTTAGGAATATAAAGTTTAACTAAACAACTGTACTTCTAGCAAAAGGCTGACCAAGAATGGTATGTTGTTGCAATAAATAAAAATAATAAAAAGATCAAAGCATCCAAGCCAATGCAACACCTTTGAGATGGTTTAATTAAACTAAATCAAACTGGGATTAATTTGTTCCCTGCCATTATCTCTGGTAGGAACTCTGAGGAAAGACAATATGTCAGGTCTAACTGTGCTTTATTTAATGTGAAAATGGCAAGAGATTTTCTAGGGATCACCAGAGTGGTAAAACAACTTCTTAATTACTTCAGTAGTCTCATTTCACCATTGCTTGGAGAAGCAGCCTGCCGCAGCCCCTTGGCTCTTTTCTCAGTAAAACACCTGTCCCACATGGCAGGGATGGAACTGCACTGAGATATCAACCCTTGGAGTTCCCTGCATCCCTCTGAGGCATGCCACAGTGGCTGCTGTCAAAGAGAAGGTGTTAGTTTAAGGTGAGCACACCTTCTTGAATAATAGCACAGACCAGGAAGATTCCTAAGGAGAAGGAAATAAGAAATAAACGAATTGCCATCCCACCTTCCTGACAGCCAACTCCTGGATGAGTGTTGGTGAAGAAGAAATATCCAGATCTTCCACTAACTGGCACCCAATAGTAATGACATTCCTAAATCATTTATCTGTTGCCACAGATGCTATGGCTGTTTCCCTCAGTATTCATTGCATCTTTGGAGCCAGGAAAAGTGTGGTGACTGCCACTGGAGCAATGGGGCTTCTGGAAGGGAGAAGAGCCCAGGACACAGCTGAGCAGCAAGAAGGCCCCATCAAGCTCTGATACAGACTGGAAGGAGAATGGGTTGAGAGCAACTCTGCTGAGAAGAATCTGGGGATGCTGGTTGACAAGAAGCTGAACATGATCCAGCAAAGCCAATGCATCCTGGGGTGCATCCAAAGCAGTGTGGCCAGCCAGCCAAGGAAAGTGATTCTTCCCTTCTATTGTTGTGAGAACCCATCTGGACTGCTGCATCCAAGTCCAGGATCCCCAGCATAAGAAAGAAGTGTACCTGTTGGAGTGACTTCAGAGGAAGCTATGAAGATGATCAGAGGGTGCAGCACCTCTCTTACAAGGACTGACAGAGACAGGGTTTTTCAGCCTGGAGAAGAGAAACCAGAGAAACCTTATAGCATCTTCCAGTACCTAAAGGGGCTTGCAAGAGAGCTGGAGAGGGACTTTTTGCCAAGACAGGTAGTGATAGGACAAGTGGGGTCGAGATTCTTTACTGTGAGGATGTAGAGGCTCTGGCACAGGTAGTAGGGCTCTTTGCCCATAGAAAATGTGGATGCCTGATCCCTAGAAGTGTTCAAGGTCAGGCTGGATGGAGCTCTGAGAAACCTGAACTAGTGACCAGCCTGAGCAGCTCTGGGCAATCTGAGCATCTCCTTGACCATGGCCTAAGGAATCAAGATTAGTGCAAGAGATGCAGGATGAGCAGGGAACCTCACAGAATGAGAAAATGCCAGGTTGCGTGGCTGCAACTGCAAGATCAGTCCAGGGGGTCAAGAAGTCCTCATTCTAATCAAAATATTATTTCCAGAGTGGGGACAGCACACCAGGGGCAGATCTCATGTCTGGGGCAGCAGTGTGTGTGCTCTGGAGCTCCCCTGCTCACTTGTGGTGTATTGTCACAGTAAAGGAGATTGACTTCGGTTTTAAGAACAACATGGAATTTCAGAATTGAGTCAATAAAAGCTTAGTATAGACTTGAGGATTTGAGCACAGCATCAGCAGCACTTAGGTACAGCTGTCTTGCAGATGAAAGGGAGGTGTCAATAGACTTAGACAGAGTAAATCCCATTTAACAAGATACATTACACTATCTGCTAGAGTGCAGACAAAAGCAAACATACATCTGACCTAAAAGATCCTTTCCAATCTCAAAAGTTCATCCTCTGGGACTCCACATGACACACTCAAAGGACTAGAAGTGCTGAATGAAATATTTCTGAGATTCAGCTGTGTGAAGACTCTTGACATAGATTTAATATCCCCATTTTATATAAAGAGCACTTTTCACAACCATGTCACCTTTGATCTCACAGTCCTGATCTTTAAAGATCTTCAAAATGCCTTCCAAAGGTGAGCCTAGAACTAACACTTGGAGTTACTGGTCACAAGAAAACAGATTCAACAGAGATTGATTCCATGGCATAGTATAATTTCCTTTTCCTTCCACTAACCTTTCCATGTTCCACAGACTATAAATTATTTTTCCTTCCTTTCCCTTAGCAAGGTAAGTGCCTTATCAACTGTTTCTACTCTGCACATATAATGACATTTTCTTCCAGAGGTGGTTCCCTTGGTACGTACCTGAGCAATTGCTTTCATTTTGTGCTTAGCTTTGAAGTCTGCTAACTGTTTCATATCTGAGGAAGGCTTTGAGCCTGAAATCTTTAAATAAAAGATGCATGTGTACATGCTCACATCTGGTTCTACCTAAAAAAACCACACCTGCATCTCCTTTATAAATATTTCTGAAGTTGGCTGGTTAAGAGAATACAGTAAATAAAGCACACCAAGTTAAGTAAAATATGAGACATGATGAGACCCTATTCAGCTAAACAGCAAAGTGGATCATCATCTGGTGGTGGAATCATACATAATCAATATGGAAAACACTAATGGCCTATGTCTAAACCCTGTTGCTGTTCCATCTGCTGATCCAGGAAAGCAAGGGTCTTCTCTAGGCTCGGTGTCACATCACACAACATTTTGTGGTTGTCTTGGAAGTTTAGAAAATTCAGTCTAACCTAGGAAAGCTGTATGTGAGGAAGGGCTCTGTCAGGCTCCTCCTTGCTTGGATGCAGAAAGAAGCCAAAGTATCTCTAAAATATTCTAAACAAATGCTACCTGAGGACTAAGTGCCCAAGACAGGAGTGTGTACTCTCGAATTGAGAGCTGAGAGTATCACCCCACTTCTCAACTCCAAAGACAGCCATGATGTAAAGGATTGGTGCTTCCAATAGGACCTGGATGTTAGGCTATACAATCCCCTCTTTGCTGACCTAATAGGATCAAAAAATGATGAAAACAAGTGAGACAATAAAAATAAATTCAGAAAATTACATTATCTGCTAGAATGTAGACAAAAGCAAACATTCATCTGACCTAAAAATCCTTTCCAATATCAAAAGGCTCTGTGAGACTCAGAGCTTGTGAGACCTTTGCATTTATTTCTTAAGAACACTGATACTTATTTTTTCTCTTACTAATTGTTTCAGTTAACCAGTAAAAAAAATTATTCCCTATAAATTCAACAGGACTTAAAACTTTTACTACAATCATGAGGAATTTCTGCTATATTTTTGATCTTTCAAAACAAGGGAAGATTTGCAAAGATAACACAAATGGAAAATAAAAGAATAATTATATAATAATCCCATAAACTTTGTTTTGATGGACAGTATCCTTCCATATAGACATGCTACAATTTACTACATGGAAAATAACACATATCTCATAGTACATTATGACATGGTTATGATAAAGTAAATATTTGAGCCAACCTTGATAATATTTCCAGAATTCAAAACATTAGAGTTACCAGTGGAAGACACTTCCAGTTTTAAATTTGTTAGATGTTTTAAGTCCATCCTTTGCTGCAGGTATTACATTTGTTGTGCCATTTTTTTGTATTCTTCAGGAGTTACTCACAGAAAGCGAACACCAGAAACTATGTATGTGATAAATTACAATTTTTGAATGCAGGAAGCCAGCTTTTTGATTACCTGGCCAGCACAGTCAAATGGGAAACTTGAAACTTTAGCTGTGTGTTTTGATATGAGACAAATACTTATTTTTAAAGACAGCAGTTACTTGTAAACATTATTTACATTTTTAAAGAATTCTTTGGAATCTATAGACTTAAGAAAAAAAATTACACCCCATGACTATAAGCTGTTCTTTTTTGGAATAATAAAAAAGATTAAATAGATACTGCATATAAAGTGATTTTTTAAAAAAAATTATATTATTTTTGTACCCCTAAAGAGAGTCAGTGGAGGGACTAATTAGCAGAGTTGTTGACCATCCTATCAGAGAACAATTTAAGAGAATAAGAAAATGGAAGAAAAGATCTTGTACTGGTCAGAATCAATCTACCAATGCTTTGAGAAGCGTTTACAAACAAAGAACTAAATAGAGCTTTGAAAATCCAGGGCTATGAATCCATATCACAGAACATCATTGGCTCACAGACTCCACGAGAGAATAAAAATAAAATTATTGCCTTTCCTCCTCACCACTCATTGTGTAAATAAAAAACCAGGTGATTTATTAATTTGAGTGCAGCATTGATTGGCAATGAAGCAAAGCCTTGCCTCTGCTCTTGCTGTTACAGCCAGTGATCAAGAGGATGGTTTGCATGACACCTGCCTGTCCTCTGTGTCACCTGAGAGCAGTTCCCCACAAGCCAAAGCAGTACTTGGGAGTTTAGGAGATAACTACAAATATCACAATTTGTAATAGGGTGTTGTTATTCCTTGGAAAAAAAACCAAAGCAACAACCCGCTAAATTCAGTTCTAAGGCTCATGAAGAAGATTTATCAAGTTTCTGTGCCCTGAAAAGATCCTAAAATTTTAAGAGCATCTGGGCAATCTGTTGGAAGCAGGACTTATTTAAACATCAAGGCACAATCAGAAGTGACTGCAAGTCTGCACACCAGCACATGCCTATTTCCATGTGTCAGGGCATCCATGCAAAATTACAGTGTGTAACTTATTTGTTATCTGTCACACATTTTACCCCACTGGTTCATCTACTTATCATTCATTACATGAAGGAATCAAACTGATTTTCTCTTTACTTAGCACACTAGGTGTCAGCTGAAAAAAAACCTTGTCTGTCCATCCATTAGTAGTGTAGGAGTGAGATGCATAATTGATCTGACTTTTCTTTCACATTGTTGAAAAATAGAAAATAACCCTGCTGCCATCAACACACTACTCAACTTCTCAGATTTTAATGACAGACACTGATGCAGCTGTCATATTTCTTGCTCATGGTGGCCTAAAGCAAGCTCGAATTTTAAAGCAAAATGAGTCCAGAGCTCAGGGTGGCACAGACAGGAAGGTTGGTCACGCCCATGCAAACCAAGATGCATAATCTTGGCACACCACCACCAAAAACATTGGATAATTGATACAACAGGCTCACTGCTTATGAACTGAATGTAACACTCTTGCTTTCTGCTGACAGCTCTGTGAAAAAAATACTTCCTCAGTGGGGAGTGATCAGATTCAGCTGAATGTATTATCTAATTTCTCACAAGGAAATCAAACACCTCCTTCATCTCCTGGCTTAGTGGGTGCCCACATAGGGCATGTGTAGAGGAAAGAAGAGGAACAGCTCTGGAAAGTGGTTCACCATCTGTACACCAGCAGCTCCACTATGCAGGGCCAGGCAAATATGCTGGCTGAGCAGATTTAAATTTCCAGAGCTCTGCTTTCTGCCTTGCTGCTATTCCCTGCCTCCCTAGCACAGAGAGAGAGCAGGAGCCTGTGCCAAGCCATGCTTGGACATTAAAGTGGTTGCACAGGCACACAGCTGCGTTTTACATCAAGCTGCCCCCACTAACACACCCCCAACCTGACTGTCCAAAAGGGCAGAGGTTCAGTTCAACATCAGCAGGTGCCCTCAGCCTTTTCAGAAAACCTTTGCTACTATCACTCATCTTCAATAAAAGAACCCTGTGCTTCCAGAGCAGGATGTAATATGAGCATTAAAACAAACATCAAGGTGCAAGGACAGGATCTTGGCTACCATCTGTAAAACCACTAAACCCTCAAAGTTTGCTTCTTTTTTCCAGAAGCAGAAGCTTAAGCACATAGATCATTATCTGGTCTCAGAAATAGACATCTTAGCACTCTCTTTTAAACCTATTTTACCTCCCCAAGAGCTTTTCTAGAACTGGGAGAGCAACAAAGCAACATCCATACTGTGTTTTTATTTCAACCTTGTCTCTGACCCTGCAAATTGTGGAAAAAATCTTGGATAGACACTGCCACCCTTCCCTAAAAGCATAAATGAAAATTGCTTCACTTCCTTGGTATTGCACAGGAAAAAAATGACCTCACATCACCTCAGAAGGCTGTTGGGATCTGACTGCAATGAGATGAGAAGCATTATTTAGGCCCACTTTTGCCACAGTTCATAAGTATTCATCCAATATATGAGAACCACTGACACAAATCTAGGGAGGTGGTAAGGTGGCACAGCTTTCAGGGGGACTGTAAGAGACCCCTGGGGCTGCCTAGACCCAGAAGCAACTGTTTAACTTCATTGAAATAAAAGGAAAAGATGTAGTTGTAGCAGCGCTGGTCCAGCCACACAAAATGTGTCAGACTCACAACATTACTATGCAGTAACTTTAAGCACAAAGGAGCATGTTTTTGTAATATGTGTGTGCATACACATATATATGCTTGCCTGTGTGTATGTATACACACACACACACAGACACACACATATACACACAGAAATGTATACATAGGCTTGAGGCCAGACAGTAAACAAAAGGGGATAGCAGTGTTCATATATGAGGGGAAAAACAGACCAGATTTAAGAAAAATTTGCTGGAATGATGAGAATATTAAAATGTATGGCTCACCCACACTATGTGATGAGAAGGAAGAGTCTTGGTGTTTTACCTGTTAGAGCACCGTGATTACTTCTAACTGCTTGCCACAACAAAGAGGTTATTTTTGCAGTTGCCATGCTCTGTTGTGTGACAGAGAATGAACTCTGCAGCCTCACCCCCACAGACCTTTGGCTTGTCATGCTACAAGCCTTCCCCTGGCTCTTGAAATGTGTCAAGGAGACACATTCCAGCTTCTGGGATGCTCAGATTCATCTGCTGACACCCTGATGGGTTTGTTTGGAACTCTAATTTATTTAAATCTATTGTTTTGCAGAAAATAGGGGGCCCTAGTGCCTATTAGGCTTCATTTTGAGATGCTTAAAAATGCAAAACAAGTTAATCTCAGCAAAGCAAAGGGGTTATGCTGAAACAGCTACACACAAACTAAAAAAACTGTCAGGGAAGCACAAATTACCAGGCTGTCCTTAACTCCTGTCTGCTACCAAGGCTTAGAGAGCTCTGGCATGCTGAAGGCAGCTGAGACTGGCGCCACAGAGGCAGCTGTGAGATACAGACCTCCATATCAGACTAAAGGGGGTCAGGATAAAGGGACCTTTTCTCCAGGATCATCTGAGTATCACCAGAATACCAACACACACCAAATAATTTTCAAGCACATTCATTTTACTATTTAATTTTAAGGGAATATAATAGCAATTGTGTTGACCCTGTGAACATGTAAAGAGAAATGTTTTTCAGGCCTGTCTGGGGGTTACACAAAAACTTGACATACTGATTTCTCACACTATGATGGAGAGAGAACTGAGCTGGAATTTGCCTGTTTTTCCTTGTCCTGGCACCATGACTTACATTGTTGCATTTTTCATAGTCTGATTACAATTTATAAATATGTCAAGGAAACCACTATTATTAAGATGCTGAGTTTCCACAAAGACCACACACTTTAAAATAAACCAACAATACGTATTACTAAGTTGGCACATGGTATCTCCATTTTCCAATGCAACATTGCAAGCTGGGGCCCACCATACTTAGCACTATCTGTTTAATTTGAATCAGATTAATAAATTTAAAACATTTGAGTTTTAAAGTGGTACTGATTAAAGTAAAATTAACAGATGGATGAGCTTTATCCCAGACGAGAAAAATCCCACTGGAAAACCAAACAAACTGTTCCTTAAACTTCCAATTACAATGTGCAGAATGAACAAGTCATAGCTGATTTTAAGGTGAAAGGCTGTACAACACAGCTCAAAAAACTGGAATTCAATATTTGAGTTTGAAAAAAAGGAAAAGAAGAAAGGAACAGACAAATTTCATACTAAAGGGACCTGTTTTGTTTAATGTAAATTGACTCAAATCTGAATTTCTCCTTAAGGAGCAAAAAAGGAAATAAGCATTAACCAAAATTGGTCTTCATGCATGAAAGAAAATCATAGTCAACATATATCTACACCGTGCATCCAGAATGTACAGTCAAGCATAGTATCCACCCTGGGGAAAACATAGAAAGCCATTTCTTCCTCACTTAAAATAGTTGTTACCAGAACCATTAAAAAACTTCAAGAGCTATAAACTTGGAATTACTGATATTCTAGTAGAAACCTCCAAGCCCCACCACTTTATATATAAAGAAAAAAGAAAAAATTCCCAAAACTATTACCAGTAAAAAAAAAAAAATCCTACTGATAAGGAGACCTAGTTGCAAGAATATAGAGGAAATGAATATTTAAAAAAAGGAAAAATTGAAGAAGCAGCTAAGTCATGTGAGCAATGTGAGCAATTTAAAAACTCAGTGAAATCTCAACAGGCAAAATAATTAAGAACAATATGATGGAATTTTTAATAAGAAGCGCCAGACCAACCAGATTTAATACATTTCAAGGTAGAGAGATATGATGAATTACACCAGAGAAAATCTAAAATGTTCACTAGATATTTACATTCTATAAAGAGAATTATAAAATGAGAATTCATCTATTTTATATAATACAAAACATTGTAAAATAGTTTAAAAAGGCCACATCTGCCAAGATTAAACATGGGCATAAGTAATCAACAAGTCTGGGAAACTTACTTGCACCTCACAATGCCTAAAATTGCTTAGCTGAAGGGTTCTCCAATTCATTAAAATTTATAAATTATTTATATTATAATCAATCATGGAAAACTGGAACAAATCCAATAGATGAGAGTATTGCCAAGAAAAAGAAAATTCTGGGGCTGGAAAACCCTGCAACATTCAGTGTCAAAAACTCATCTCAACTTGTTGAAGATTAACTCAAAAATTTGATCACTGTGCAAAAATTATCTGACAGTCTGCAGATTTGTATTCTGTAACCATTTCTAGCAGGAATAGAAAAACAATGGAATAGCTAACAACATGGGCTAAAGGATGCTCTCAGCATGAATGTGTCTAGATGCTGGTTTGTTTTTTTTCTGAGCCATTTTCCTTACTGCATCTCCTTAGGCTGGGAGTCTTTGCAGTGAAATCCTGCTGCTAGGTGGCAGGTCCCTCTGACCCCTGATTTTGTGGAAAAGGCTCCTAGAGTTTTCAAAGGCCTTTGACGTTGTCGTGCCAGTGGGCTCAAGAATGCAGTCATCTATGCAAACAAACCATCACCAGGAGGATGAAAGCAGGGTTCAACCCATGGAGATTAAATGAGTGTTTGCAGATTCTTGTGATATCTCTGAGAACGAATGAAAAATCTGAAAATTAATTAAAAGCACAGCTCCACAGCTGAGACCTTGAATGTGGCATTTCATCTGGAGCTAATGTTTATGAGCAGTTACACTCTCCCTACCTTGGCAAAAAAGCTATAGATTCACAATTAATAATTGTGCTGCTATTAATCTTTGGATGAAGTGGAACAAAGTCATTAAACAGAGACAGCCTTTTACAAGGAGATAGATGCAGATGAGTACAGAATCCCTTCAGTGGATGAAAGGGCAAAACTGGCAAGAAATGTTTTTAAAGGCTTATTACTGAAATGATCCTATTCTGGTCACAAATAAACACTTGAATCTCCCTCAAAAGTCTCTCTGAGTCAGCTGAAGTGTAGCCAAGACTGTTCCTGACCCCATCCTTTGAAGCCATGCCTGCTTTTCAGTTATGTCAGATCAGAGCTCACTGTCACCAATTGTCCCCATCAGCAGCTCAAGCTCCATCCTCTGCCATTTGTACGAGCAGCTCATGAGCTGCAACATTTTCCTGTTGCTGCTTTTTGAGGCTTGGGGCACAGAGAAGGGGGCAGTACTACATGTAGTCTGGAGCTAATCCAGCAGAATAGTCCATCTGGGATCTTAGGTCTTCCCTTACACTGCTCTTGGTCCAGAGCTGGGGCAGCCTCAAGAAACTCTCAGTTCCCACTTACAAGGCACTCAGTGAAGGTCAGTTTCCCAGAGACCTTCAATCTAGATTACATCCTTTTGCTATAATTTCCCATCATCTGCCACTACCAAAAACAGAGGCATCACCCTCACTCACACTTTGCTCTGGAAGCCCATGGAACAGCTAAGGGCTGACACCACTGTCAGCCCAAAATCCCAGGTTTGACACCAAAGGTCCTCCTGACAGCTCTTAAACCCAGTCTTTCCTGGTATGTTCTTTTTCCCACTTATAAAGTAATCATCCTGAGGATCATCTCCATGGAGCTTTCTTCAGAGACATAATGGACTAGAAAGAACAAATTTTCTACTTCAACTTTGACCTAAGTATAACCCCCAGATTCTCAAGTCTCCCTAAGGTTTTCTCAGTCAATTTTACAGGTTCTATTAGAACCAAGTGTCTTGTGCAGTGTGAAGAGGAAGCAATTTTATCTACTTGTACTATTGCATGATGTGGGAAAAACACACTGGCTTCTTTAAATGACATGAGTGAGAAAAAACTGGCAAGTGGCTGAATTTAGCCATCCATAAACTTGTAATTTGGCAACACCTTTGAAACCATCTGAGTAAAATAAGAATCTAATCAGGTGACACACTCCTACAAAACTTAATGGGGAGCAACCAAGCACAAGTGAGTTCATTAAATGGTGCAATGGGAAATGAAGTTAAAAATATTTATCAATCACTTTCTGGAAGATCACAGAGTAATGGAAAACTTTCATGAGTTTGACAGGCATTGCTTTTCAAAAGGCAATTTATTACCTAAGAATGTGTGCTTTCACTGAAGAAATCATTCTTGCTTTTTAATGACTTCAGCATTAGGCACTTAGCATTTTGATATCAGTATATTTACTACACTGCCAAAGATAGGATCTCCAGATTCCTGATGCTTTAATAGCTTCCATGCTTCAGAGCTAGAAAGTCCTAATGTTCCCTGATAGTACCAGGAGAAAATCTTTTAACATCATGTGTAAAATGTCTTAGTCGTTCCCCAGTGAACATCACAAGTTATCCAAGAAATATCTAATTAGAAAATGATTGAGGAATCTACATCAAGGCCACTAGAAAATGAAATTTTTGTTTTGATTTATTTTGTTGGGTAATACAAGTGAGCCTCTAGTCTATGATAGGAATGTTTTATTGACTCCTCCACTGTCGAGGCAGCTTGACAGGAGTTAGAGAACAATGTAATTGTGGCTACAGCATTATCATCTCTTCAGAGGAAGCCTTATCTCTCTGTGTTCATGCCTTATCTGTGGTGCCTGGGCTGTAACCATTTCTCACTGCTATGGTTAATTTCATAACAGTTGGTAAGGATTACAATATGCCTCTACAGAGGATTCAAGTAAATCATCCTTCCCAATCCTTCCATGGATGGATTATAACACTTCAACAAGCTGGTTTTCCACACTTTAACAGAAGGGCTTTTTCCCCTCCTGTTTCAAAAAGCTTGTGAACTGAAACAAGTGCTTCTGCTTTTACATTCTTATCCCTTAGCATGCACTTGTAGGCAGTTAATAGTTATTAGGCTGCATTGTGCAATTTAGAGCTTTAAAAATACAATCTGCACAGAACTAATACAAGAGTAAGGGTATATGATTTCTCATCTCATTTGTTAATATATAACAGAAGATTATTAAGAAGATTGATAGAGATTATCCCCAGCTTAATTGTTAGAAGCAAATGATCATTGCACACTGAGGCATAAAATACAAGGTGTATGAAGTCAAGTAGTATGCTCACATTTTGCAAGGCCAGAAAAAATCACATTATCTGTGGAGAAGCAATTGATTATTTTTACTGACTGACCTTCTAAGAAGATTCAACCTTCACTTGCATATAGTCACACAATGGCCCGGAATTTTTAAATTCCTATCCTGACTGGACTCTGTCAGTCAAAGTAGTAAATGGAAGACAATGAGAAGGGAAAAGGCAAGTTGGAAACAACAGAAAGCTGATCAGTAAACCATAAATCAGTCCTCTGAGGAAAACTGGGTAAATGCAGTTAATTTCTTGTAAATGTTCCTGACACCAGCATGTAAACCATCCTAATAGGAGAGAACAAAAGGGAGAATATCTGCTGGTAAGGACTCAAAATTCAGATAGTGCATATCCTGTGATATTTTAGTTTGCTCTAGTTTGCTTCTGTGGACAAAGCACACACTAACCGCTGGAAAGCATCTTCTAGTTAGGTTGCAGCTGACAGGAGTTCAGCTCCTGTGCTGTCACACCACTTGGCAAAGGGAAGCAAAGCCTGGTAGGGAGCGATGATAAAATCATTCACCTCAAAGAGGTGATCAGGAAGATCTGATCCAGACCAAATGTGGATGTTCAGTGTGTTGCTATACAAGGACAGAATTTACAGTGTAGCAGAACAAGGATAATGGTGCACTCAGTCATCCCTGTGCTTCCTGGCTGTGATTTCTGCAATGATGGTGACAGTAGTGTCTGTCCTGAATGCTTTATCTTTGCTTCCAGTCTGCTGGCACATGGGCATCAGCACTGCACAGCCTTTCTCTTCCAGGAAAGCAGAGCAGAGGGTGCTAGAGATGCACCAAATCCTCACTTTTTCTTTCTGCCTTTCCATCAAATGCCCACGCTGGATTTGTGTAGGCACAGCACAGCTGCTGGCTGGGAGAGCCAGCCGAGCTCTTGAAGGGAGCTGCCATCTGCAAGGAAGTCCTGTGCTTGAAGGGCACAAGAAAAAAATGAACCAGCTTCTACTTTCTGCAGAAGTGAGCAGAGATTCCTCCTCTCACTAAGAACCTTTCTCTTCCTGGGCCCCACAGACCCCAGCCAGCACAGCAGAAACACCCACCAGAACAGCATCATGATGCTGCAGTCTGGGAGAGAGGCAGGAGTGTCACTGTCACAGCAGATTGCAGTGGCACTCTCCATCACTAGGGACACTCAGTCTTCTCCGAGCAAGACTTAGACAACTCCTGACAAAAAAAGCCCAAAACTACTTGGCTTCTATTGAGCAAAGTGACTTTCCTACCTAGAAGAGGAACATTTTTGCGCCTGGGCTAATCCGAAGCAAGTACCATATTTATCTAAGCTAAATTAAAAACCACCTGAGCCAGTCAGTACAGCTGGTGTCTGCAGAGCACTTTCCCTAAAGTATTTAAGTAACTAGGAGGTAACCACAAATCACAGGGAAGTAAAATTTAATGCAGAATAATTCAAAATCCATTATCAGTTTTCCTTGCTGTGCATACCTTCTTCTGAGGAGGGGAAGAGAGGAGGACTTAAAAGCCATTTTATTAGTGATGAGTGCCTTTTTATGAACACTTTTCTCTCTGACTTTCTTCTTGCTCATAAGACACCACAGCCACACAAACTTTACCCAGACTTCTTACAGAGTTCATCCTGGAATAGCATTCCCTGAATTTGCACTCTGATGAACCTGCTTTCTCCTCCTTTTAAAGACTGTGAGTCTGGAGTAACTGAGGTGTCTACCCTGTTTTTAGTTATAACATCCTTCTTTTGAGGTAGAGGCCAAAGAAGTCAAGAAACAGCAAATATTCAGGGTGGGCAGTGAACTCTGGGTTTTTGAATGACAGCCCATGTAGAGAAAAAAAAAAAAAGGTACAGTAAACAGAAAATAGCTTTCAAAAATATATGTATCCCAAGTACCACTGTTATACTTCCCAATTTTGGTCATCCATGTTATGATGGTTTCCATCAGCAATACATCCTGTAAATAGCTAAACACATTGGCAAATTTCCATATGAACAAAATGCAATAATTTGTTCAATGCAGCTACCTGGTCGAAAGTGGCAGCTATGTTTGAAAGTAGCAGTTTTATTCAGTTGCCTCCAATAAGCAGACACACTGGGCACTACACCTAATGTTGTGTTTTCATAGTTTAAAAGGTACTGCCTCACCAATTTACCACATAAGTTTACAGTTCACCAATCTTGATGCAGATATAAAAGCTGTTACTGATCATCTACTTAATAAAATTAATGAAATTACTTTCACACCAAGCCTGACACTGCTTTAGCTTTAAAATCCAGTGTGAAACCTCATGCATGAATTCTTTATACATTCATTTTATTTTCTGTATATTATGAAAAAAAATATATCTGAAGGCTTTTGGAAAGAAGAATTTTCAGGACTGAATACAGTTCTCATGAAAGGCTCTGCTGCAACCAATCTGGAAGCTGAAAGTCTTTTTCCTACTTTTCTTCCAAAAATTAGGAACAGTGTAGGGACATGAGAATACCAGCTCCCCATGTGCAGCCTTCACAATATTCTTTCCCAGTATCTTTGCCCATGAACTGGGGTACCCCACCTAGGCATGGGAAAGTATCTGGCTTAATCTCCCTGCACATTCCTGCTCTCTTTGCTTGTAAAAGTAAAAAGGTTATAAATAATGATGGGGAGTGTCACACACGGGGCTAAAACCTCAGATTATTTCACAGATTGCCAAACAGCTGCCTAAAATATCCTTTCTGTCCTTCATTTCTTTTTCTTGCTCACTCCCCTAGAAATTTATACAGAAGAAACAGAAGAGCTCTGAATCTTGAGAAACAAGAAGCAGCACCACATTTCCTTAAGTAGATCAATCTACAAATAGAAGATTTTCCTTTCTGGTGGAGAAAGCATATGGAGAAAGTCACTTTATTGGTTAAGGGCTGAAGGAAAAATAGCACAGAATATGCCATTCACAAATAGCATACTTGGTGTATCACAATGGTGATGTTGCTAAGCGCAAGGAATGTTCAGTGAAATCAGTATCTAAGACAGCTGATATTGTCCATACACTTTAAACCTAAAAGGCTCTCCCTTGCAAGAGGGTGCTTTGCAGCTGTATTTCATCCATCTTCCCTGCAGGGATCTCTGCAGTGACCTGTTCTCAGTGGCCACACCAACGTGCCCCAACTCTCCCTCCAGCATGTCCTGGGCTAAGGCTGGGAGCAGAGCACAGAGCAGCAATGAATGCCTGCAAACTGGACAAAAGGGGATGTTGAAACAGTTCTTCAGGGCCATGAAGGGATTTGGTCTGTCTGAGGAAATCTGCTGCAGAAAGCAGATTTCATAGGAGGGAGTCACACTCAGATGGGCATATTTCTCTGAGCTGGAGAGCATCTGGCATACCATCAAGCTACACTTAAATGGCTAATGAGCTAAACGAAAGTTTTAAGTAGCACATATGGGCCTTTTGGAAGGACCTGGAATGTGACAACTGAAGACAAGGCACAGGATGTTTAACTACTGCAGAACCAAAGCTGTCCAGACAGATGTTCAACCTGTAGCTAGAACCAGAGTAAAACAGAAAAACCTCAAGCACAGAGCCTGTTGAAATCAAAATTATGGGTGTGATGGAGAACTCGGTCTGTTAATGTGAAGATAGAAAAATAATTAATGCCTTGCAGACTACAGCACTTAGAGGAAGAAGGCTAAATAGCTGAGTTTTATGTCATTATATTATGCCCATGCTTTAAATTTTGCCCATCTCTAAGACCAGATGGAACTCTGCTTATCCACTAGCACATAATTTTGCCTATGGGTACAAATATTGGACAGTTTCATTTCAATAACTAAGTCTGTATTTTGGTTTAACCCCAGCCAAAAACTCGTCCTCACACAGCTGCTTGCTCACTCTCCCTCAGTGGGATGGGGGGAGAGAATGGGAAGAATAAAAGTTTAAAAACTATATGATTCAGATAAAGACAGTTTAGTAGGTAAGGCAAAAGCCCTACAGGCAAAGAAAGCAAGCCAAGGAGTTTGCTCACCACTTTGCATGGGCAGGCAGTTGTTCAGCCATCTCCAGGAAAGGTGGGCTCTGGAGTCCTTAGCAATTCTGCATCTCTCTCAGATCCTGAGGAACAAGTATCTCTGGATTTCTTTTCTCATTTGTTACAAAAACCCTAACACCTTTCTTTTTTTCTGGTGTCTTTCACATTTGCCTCTATTACCTAGTAAAAAAGCAGCCACAAAACCAGGTGGACTGTGATTTAATACACTACTGGATTAGGAAGAGTCTGGCTCAGAGGAAGGCTCAGTGTACCACATGAGATAATAAGAAAGTCTGATATCAGTTCAATTAACATCAATAATAGTAAAAAACCCCCACACTCTGATGAAAATAAATTGTAACTAGATGTGGCCATGCTAAACACTTGGAAAACAATTGAAAAAATGATACAGGTAATGTGTTCTAGGATATTACCAAAGAAGTGAAAGAATATTTCCTCAGTGCTTACATTATTTTAAATACAACACAATTCTTAAAGTTTTGGACAGAAAGAATCTCTGTCTGTACCCTGTATTTGTCTTTAAGCTGTATTAAGCAGCCTAGTTCAAAGTTGGCTCTTAATTTGAAGATATCCCACCTTTTGTTGATTTGTGTTCATTTTGCCAGTGGTTAGTAACAACTAAATAAATATAATAATAAAAACTCCCTGCCTAATACTTAATTTTGAGCTGGTCTCTGAGTTTCCAGCTATTAGCTCTTGTTGTGTATTTCTCTGCTAAATTAGGAGCACTTTTGTATCCATTTGTTCTTCCCATGGAACATTTATGTACAAATCAAGTAATTTCTCCATCTGTTCTAGTATAAAGAACAACTTGATCTGCAAGTATCTCATTATACAGCTTTTTCTCTTCCTCTTTAGTAAATATTATTGCTTTCTTCAGACTCTGCAATTTTTAATATCCTTTTAAAATGTATGAAATGGAAACCATTTCCAGGTTCTAACTTATACTCACACATAACATTATGTTACTGCTTCCATGCATTCTTCTCTCCCTACTCCAAAGCACATGCCACCTTTTCTATCATTGTAGGGACTGTGACACTGATCCAATGCCTCCTCTGATATGTTATTCAGGGTCACTACTTTTTCTTTCCCCCTATTTTTTTAATGACGGTCTATGTTTCTGGAGAAATTATTTGATTAAATCTCATATTAAAATGCATTTCATTTAAATGAACTCTGTTGTTTAGTATTCCTGATCTCTCTGAAGAACTGCTTCTACAGTCTGGCAGAGCACATCTCCAATACACTTGAAATGTTAGGAGCAGGAATTTAACATTGACTGCTGAATATATTAAATGACGAATTCAGTGCTGACCTATGCATAGCTTCTAAGAGTATCTTCCCTCACTAATAACTTCTCACAAAATTGTATTTTTCAAAACCTTCCAATTATTTTTCTATGCAATATTTTGTTCATTGGAAATATGAAGGACATTTTCTGCTCCCATGGCAAGACTGGCGGAGACAGTTTTAGCTGTCTCACTTTATTTCCCTTTAGGGTGTTGGCTACACTGTTCTTACTGGGGACTATCCAGATATTTTCATCTAACAAAATGTCTCCTCTTGTGCCAAAGTGGGACATGGTGAAGCTCAGTGTAAGTCCTTCTCTTCTCCCACACAGCAGCATGGGCTTTGACATCTCCTTGGGTGTCCAAGACCCCCTGCCTCCAAGTATAACAACAGGGCTTCACAGTCTCACCCAGTCCTTCCTTTATGGTCTAAGCCAGATTCCTAGACACTGTCCTTACTTCTTTACCTAGTTTGTGTAGCTGAAGAGGAAAGAACTGGAGATGTATGAGAAGACCATATGGCCATCCTGGCCACCAAAGGCAGAATAATGCTCTGCCTTTCAAGGAGTGTGTACACCCTCCCAGGGCAGAGCCACACCAGCACTAACCTGGGTCACTGTGAACTGCCATGAAACTACCACCCAAGGAGCTCTACTACAGAAGAAAACACCTGCACACACTGTGCCCAAGGCCTGCTGGATCCAACAGCCAAAAAGTGCTGCCTAATCACAGTGAAAATAAACCTGGTCAGTTGCAATTTCATCTGTGGAGAAAGTAATCTTAAACCAAACTCAGGTGTGTCTTACACTGGGATCTGCCAATAACATCAAGTGCAAACATGTTGAAAGGCTCTCCCTAATTCTCAGAGCCAAATCTGAGTGATCCCATCCAGTCTGTCACCAGCATATGGCAAACACCAGGAATGGGACAGATGCTTTTTCGGCCACCAGTCTCTAGCTCCCAGGTCATTCTCAGAGGGCTGTTAGTGCCAGTGAAAATTAATGGAGTTACAGTCACACCCAATCCATCAATCTTGGTTATCATAAGCTGTACCTAGGAATCCTCTACCTGAGCTACAAGAACAAACCAAAACTGTGGAAATTTACACAGCTGCTTTTTAATAGATGGATGTACCCATCAGAGGGAGATTCTAGCAAGTTCTCAGAATAGCCCTATCTCTGGATTTGGGAAACATGCCCAGTCCTCAATCTTTTAAGCACTCACTTTATTACCTGTCAGCTATCCAATTAGTCTTGTACAACATGGGGTTAAACACCATGTTAATGGTATAGTTACACAAGCACTTTCCTGGCAGCAAAGCTGGATCAAGAAGTTTCTCTGCTGCTCAGTCCAGCTTTTGCTTCAGCATTTCTTCACTGTACCAGTGTGACTCTCTGAGGTGCTGTGCTCTTGGTGAGACTGCTAAAGTTACCAGAGAAAAAAACAAACCAGAAAAACTTCCAACATTGCAGTCTCTTCCTCTCCAGGAAAGAAAAACATGTGTGGTCAGACAGAATAGAACTACAAATTTGTAAAAGCTTTTCCAAGTATTAAAATAGAAGAGAGCAGAAAGTACTTGAGCTGACTTTGCCATCCTTACCAAGATCTCACACTTGTGACTGCTCATAGAGAAACATGTCTCAACAGAAGAAACCCTTCACCCACCTATGTTAAAGCACTCAGAAGCTCTGCCAGAAACAGCCTAGAAGACACCACACATTCCAACTGCAACAAAGCTGCAATTAAAATTCAAGGCAATTCAGTTCGAGATTTAGCTTTAAGTTTTCTCAGCAAAAAGGAAAACAATTATAGCTACAGGATATTAGGGGAACAGTGTGGATGAAGGAAGAGCTGCCAAGCTGTTCTTGCAGACACCACTGGCTCTGCTGACAAAAAGCAACCAGGAATAACAGACATTGGAACCATTGAGTGTGGCGTGGCTTGGCTTCACCACACTACAACTCCCACTTGAATAGTCTCTTTCAGAAGTCAAACACCCTTAACCCAAGAGAAAGTAGGGAAAGTGGACTGAATTAAGAAGGCTTGAATTCAGAATACATCCCCAGGTAGTTTTCATTCTGTTTACAGGAACACAAGGATAAAGTTGTGGCTGGTTCTTTTCATTTCATGCAGTCTCATCAAAATTCCTTGCTTCATTCATCAAGCACAGTCAAAGATTTCTGACCCCACTGCTCTGCTACTTGCTGGAAATTTCTGTAATATTCAGCCCAAATTAATTTATAGCTGATTTATCCTCATAACGCAGCCCTTTAAAAAAAAGTCTCTTTTCCCATATTGCTCCATGTATTGTAGGAAATATCTTCTTGTAGTCATGATTTTGCTAGATAAACAAGTCAATCTTTTTAATTTTTCATGTGAAAAGAAAATGCCTTTCCACATAACTTTTCCAACAGCCTCTTCTCTCCAGCTGCAATTAGAGTTCAGCTTCCTTGGGCCTGGATAACTGGCACTGCATAAAATGTTTCAGACATTATTTCACTGTTGCCCTAGAGGAGAAATAAATTTTAAATATTAATTTAGATTTATGCATTTAATTATCACTTTTATTATGTACAACAAAAAACTTAAAACATATCAAGATCATTCTTATCATATCTTATCAAGATCATTCTCAAAATACCTCAGTATTTTGGCACAAATCTGGTAAAATTATGACTTGATAATGTTTTCCCTCTTGCTGTGTTCTGGGGCAACATGATCTGAATTGAAGACAAGTGAAAACATTTCTCTCTATATATTGTTATGTCAGGATTAAAAAATTCATACAACATACCTTAAATAATATAATCAACAAAGAAATTATGGGATTTTTAGTCTCAATAATATTTTCTAAACATCCTATTCAATGCTATGTGCAGGCTATAGAGATTGTATCTGTTTTCCAGAAACTGAAATCTATTCTAAAAAAACATAGAGGTTGTGGAATGGACACTTTAGCATTCCTTAAACTATACTTAATTTTATCTCTAAACTTAATTGCTACTTTTCAAAATTTTTACTAGGCTCTCCAATTTCTGATACATTTTTTTCTTAATTAAAGTAATAAAATGAGTAAATTGTTTCTATTTCTAAATTTTTTAAGTAGCCTCAGCATGGTACCAACTGTTATGCAAAGCTTAGTGGCTAGAGTGTATTTATTATCTGTTTTGTTTCTTGTTTTGTTAAGGATGTAGCCTGCACCTGTCATCTAAGCAAAAATCTTACAGGCTGTTTGCAATGGAACAGGGCTTTGCTATGAGGAATGATGGTGGTGGTGAGTGTTTGCTGATTTTTCTTACATTTTGTTGTGAGGGGTTTTTTACAGCAAGACCTCATATGGCACAGTAAGACTTTATATGGACATGGATGTATCTTCATCTCAGGCAGTAAGTTGTGAAAAAGCAGGTCCCAGCTGAAGAAAGAAGGAAAGTGCTATTCTGATTTATATCACTATGAACATAGAATGACTACTGAAGAAGTATGGCTATAAAAAAACCACCTACAGGTTTAGAGGAACATTAATTCCATTCCTGTGTCACTGAATGGTCACCTTCTGAATATTAGATGCTGAATCCCAGGGCTGCCATTTTAAAATTTTCAGAGCAACTTTTGTCTACAACCTTGATATTTTGCAAATATTAATTGTCAAAATGCATGTGTGTATAAATTACTACCCCATCACCATGTACAAGTTTTTTTCCCTCAAACTGAGGAAATGGAGGCAGCCTATACACAAGTAATGTAGGACAAGAGTCTTGGAATCTTGTCTACCATAGAATTACCCCCTCAGAATGACATCCATCATGTTGCATAAACAAAATTATAGCATAAGCTACTTTCTTTACTTCAAAGTCTCAGCAATTGTTTGAAGGACAGTTGAGCCTCTTGAATTGTTTGTAGGAACAGATATCTTCAGTCACATAAATCAGTAAATGAGAAATAAAAAGGTGTTCAGTGAGGATATATTTGTATCGGTTGTCTTACCTACAGCTCTGAGTGCATTCACTTATGCAATATAATTGAGTAAGACTTGGCAGTTAAAAAAATCCTCATAAAAATTAAAATCACAACTTAAAAAATTGTTGTTGCTTCTCCCATCTTCTTGAACCAGTTCTGGCCTACTGGAAAGGCAACAAGGATGCTCTTTTATGGTGATCCATCTAAACAAGGCACTAAAATTCTGTGACCATTCTGGATAAGAAAAAACTATGGGTTTTGTTTGTTTGGGGTTTTCTTTGTTTTTGTTTGTTTGTTTGTTTGTTTTTTGGTTGGCTGGTTTTTTTAACCACAGCATCAAAATGAACCATGTAGAATAACAGGGATATGTTTCTTCCTGCCTAATGTTTTTACTAACTTTGTCTCATTTCAATATGTACATAATTTGTATGAAATGGAGGTACAGACAACAGGAGCTCTATATTCACAGGCTTTCTTTTCTATGTAGGTGGCTACAAAAGTCAATTTATACCACTGTCTTGGTTTGCAGCTGGCTTGCAGCTTTAGGGCCCAATTTTGGTGGCCTTCCAGACATGCAGCTCTCTCACAAGTTAATGCAAAGTTTGATATTAGAATTGAGATAAAATGCTGGACTTATGCCTAGTTTATTACACTTCAAAGAGTGGCACTTCAGCTAAGGGAGCAGAGAAAATATTCCTACTTCAAACACAGTAGTCGTCTTCTGTTTAGTGGACCAGAACTTTCACATCATTACAAGACAATTTGAGCTACTGTTAGTAAAAAGGAAATAGCACCATTGAAACCCCAAATATCTTAAGTTCCTAACATGCTTAGAGAATGTAGTCAGCAGTAGGCAAACACAAATACTATATTTCCTCCAAAAAATAAGTGTAGTTGCCATACAGGTATGTGTACATATATGTATTTGAAAGAAAGCTTTTTAAACCACATACAAAATTACACCCCTCCTCTCCTTGTAACCAGGACAAAGATTGTGTAAACTGCTCTCTGTGCCATCAGTCCTGAATGAGGAACAGGAATGCTGCTGACAGCAGTTGCTATTCTTTTGATTCACCAGACACATGCCTTGCATTCCTGTGGCAGCTGACACCACAATTAGTCCTTGTATGGCTAAAAGGGGGTGGGGAAGGAGGGAGTTCTTCTGGAGAATACTTGGTTTCCATGGATAAGCCTAATTTCTTCTATGGAAGTACTGTCAGAATCATGAAGCCTTTATACTCTAATGCCATTCATACATATCTTGTGCCTTTCAGTAAAGATTTCTGAGAGGGGAAAGCTTAATGAGCTTCAACCTTATTTTGCAAGACTTTCTGCCAATAAAAATGGGGGAAGGAATAGGTGGGAACAAGTTTTCTTGGAGTCAAGCTATCTTGTACATGAATGAAATACCTACTGAAATTCGGGGAAGTTTTGCCTAGTAATATTCTTGGCTTTCTTTTTACACTTTGGCTTTTCTTTACACTTTCCTTCTCTGTAAATTAATTCTGGCTATAGTGCAGACGACTTGAGAGTTTATTAAATGCTTGATTCTTGTATAAAGCAATACATGGCAGCAGAATTTCTGTAAATAAAAACAGGTGTAAGAAAACTAAAAGAGCTTGATTTTTCTTAAAAAAATCCCCAGTGGTCACAGTTTCATAATCTCCAATATCCATAAACAGTTAAGTGTTCTGCCTGGTCTCCAGTACAAATATTTGAAAATATGCCCATAACCAAAGTGTTTTATAGACTTTAAATAAGGATTTAAACATATATACATATTTAGACAAATCACACTCTAGTGACTATTAACTTAACTTCAGCTATTTCTATTGCATCATGATGAATGGACAATTTGTGCTTAGAGGTCAACATCTTTTCCATTCACTACAGTTTGAAGAGAAATAGGTGATGCAGAGCTGCCAAGACTGATGTTTCCTCTGCAGACTACACAATTTTTGCCCTTTTCAGAAGCCAAAAGGGAAGGCAGTGAAATCTATTGGTTTCCCTGCAGCTCAGAGCTCAAGATGCATTGGGAGTTTAATGATTTGTGTGCATTATGGAACAGCTTTGTCACTGATATGTTTTAAATAAAAGTCATGTTCTATTTCCCTGACTAAACTCATAACTTGGTTATCCCAATCCAGATTTCGCAGGGGCTTTCATATGACAGTCCAAACAAATATTTCCCTCCTTTTCCTCTTAGGCATGTATTTCTCATGCCACCTTACTCAGGACTGATATTTGCTCTGAGAACAATCAGAAGGTACCTTTCTGTCCAAGAGAAATAAACCATTTCAGTAGAATCCTTATTCTTCTTTGTAAACCCAAATCTCTCTAACCTTGTGAATAATCACACATATTAAATAATTTGGTCCTCTGTTTTCATGTTTCATGTTTTAAAGGCTGGAGGATAAACTAGGAAAAAACCAACATGTGTTTCCCTTCCTTCTCATTTATATCCTTCCCGTTAACCAGGAAATGAGAGAACCATGTCTGAAATATAACATGCAGCTTTTATTACTTCTCATTTGAATTCTTACTTGATATGTAATATTTATAACCCTGGCTCTCCTTAAGAGAATATGCCTATCTCTACACCACTCAAATACAGAAATACCCAGTAAAAACTAGATTTTGCACATTTTCCCCTCCCCCTTCAATATTAATATATTAAGCAAGTGTTACTGTAGAGTCAGTATGACCAAACTGTAGAGCTACAGGTTACATGTGAGCAATTTACCATCAGACTGGAGTTGCACTACACTGGCAGTGTGCTCCACCACTGTTTTCTTTCAGGCTCTGTCTTCCACTGAGATTTCCTTCTCCCTGAGCATTTCAGTGTTACACAGGGATGAAGACAGTCAGTGCTCTCTTCCCCTTATTTTAAGTTTGCTGTTCACTGAAAGAAGGTTTAAAGAGCTGTCTAAGTAAGATGAAAAGGATTGTCAGAAACACTGTACACAGGTGTAGAAGTCAGAGCACAAAGACCTGCTCAGCAAACCCGTGGCAGACCTAGACTCCCCTGCATCCCCCTGCTCCAGCAGTGACTTAGCCTGTATAAGCAAGTTCCACAGACAGAGCAGCAGAGTTACGGCATGAGTGTTACCTGAGGAGGAAAACACTTTGTGGCTGAGCCCCGGGCAGGTTGATCCCAGATGCTGGGGATCAGAGCTCACTAGAGGGAGCACACACACCGCTGCCTCCCGGCACCAGCACCGCCACCTGCTCAAGGAGCCCGCCTCGGATTTCCAAGTGTCCTCAACCGCTGAAAGCAAAATGAAAATAATAAATAATCCTAATGAATAGACATAAAAATCACCATTTCAATTTCCTTGGGGGGGTTTTTTCCTTCAAAGAAATTTGGTTTTAGAACCAAGCCTGATTGTTCTGATGGGAAAAATACAATACTAATAAAAAGATGAACTTGTTAATGAATAAATCCCATCTTGCTTTCCAGAAACACAAAGGCAGTTGTTCCAACCCTTTCCATTTCCAACATTTGCACTGGGATAATAAAATAATCTCATTACCATATGGTCTGAGGAAAAAAAGAGAAACAAGGGAATCTTGACAGACTGTAAAATGAAGACTTGATTCTCCCCTGTCTTTCATCTGTGTATTTTCCTAATCCTGTATTGCTCAGAGTTTCTGGTGTAAACACTTGCACAGCCAAATGATTCAATGCCATTGCCAGTTTCTGTTGAGCAACAGCAGCTCTTCTGGAAACAACTGCTGCAAGTTCAGGCTGAAGTAATGAAAAGAGGAGATTGTGCTATGGAACAGACATTCGCCACTGTTCCTTGTATCCACCTTTCCAAATCAGACCAGCGATGGGTTTTCAGGTGGTTTTTTTTCAGAGATGTGTGCAAATATGTTGTTGATTTGTTTAAAACCCAAAGAGCTAGTGCATTCAACTCAATATCTTTTCAGCTAGGAACTTTGCCTACTTACCACACAAGCCAGCTCAGCCTGATGGTGATGGCCATTCTCTGTGATCTAAAACAGCCCTTTGAAGGGTATGATGCTATAGATTCCTTCAGACTGCACATTTGCACATCCACTCCCTCCATTTCCTGCATCAGGCTCCAGGTGCTCTGGATAGATCCATTGTTTCCCTGCTGGTGTCTGCACCTGAAACAACTATTGCATGTTCCAGTCTCTGCTTCTGCTTCCGCTTCCTCTCCCACCCTCTTCTCTTCACACTCTCCCTCTCTTTGCTTTTCCTTTATAAATAGTTTTGCAAGAAAGCTGCAAATGTCCTTCTAGGCCCAACTGCAACCTCCCATGTGAAATTACTCTTGATCCTCCCCTTGCTCTGCATTCTTCACAGGCTGTTGGCTTTTCCTACCGGTTTCATTTGCACAGGTCTTCAGGCACTCCTGCATGAAGGAACTTCTAACCCTTATGAGGTATATATCCCACTCTTAATTCAAAGCAGTCTGAAGAGAGGTCTCCTCAGGAGAAAGGGCAAAGTTGCTTAGTCAACCTTGCAAGTAGATGCACAGAAAGAATTACTGACCATTTCGGAAATGTCAGGGTGTTAATAGCTATCAGCTCCAGTTATGGAGGCATGTAAGAAAAAACCACATATTTTGAGTGTGTGTGTGTTGTTGGGAAAGAAGGGAGAGAAGAAGAAAATACTTTGCAAAGGACTAAAACTTTTATCCCTTTGTCCTAAAGGGCCACAGAGAAATACCAAGGCAGCTGCTGCAGCCTGCACATCCCAGTAACTTGGCAGTGTAAAACCAATGTTGCCAAAGAGACAACCTTTAAAAAGGAACTACTGTAGCCCTCTCTAGTGCAGTGCACCATTCCAGCCCTTTCAGATTGCTGTGGGTCATGAGCTGAACATATTGAGGGTTTATTTCTCTAATAAAGGGAGTAAGTCCCTTTTCCTGCATCTGGATTAAAGCAATCTTTCAGCAGCTGCCAGGAAATCCTCACTCAGTGATGGCAACAGAGAATCTTTCCCCTCTGCTGCTCATGAGACATTTTTCCAAACAAATGCGCATAACCAATTTTTAAAAATACCAAATAAAGCCTAGTCAGTACAAAAAAGAAAGGCAATGTTTTTCAATACTGATGACAGTTTTCTCTATGTGCATTTTCTCACTCTTTTTTTACACTGGCTCTTTGACATTTTAAAATTGTCTTCAGTGCCAAGCCTTCATTCTAAACAGATCAATCCAAACTGAGCATGAGGTAAGAATCAATATGGCTTGGGAAGAATTAAACTCATGTCTCTCTTGAGTCTTCGAAGGCTCTTAAAATGCCAAATATTTTTTCCATTAACTGTACCATAGTCCACCTTTTAAGTAGCTGGAAGATGCTTCTTAATATTTTTATGCATTGCTCTGAATTAGGGAAAGATTAATCTTCAAGCAGCATTGGCTGCTAAGAGAGCCTGACAAGTTACCTGCACAGATATGACACAAATATTTGGGAGTAATGGGAGACATCTTTATTCAAGGAATTTTCATTGTTCCACTTCTAGTGTTGCACAGTCTGAGACCTGACAGATGAGAGACCTTTTTGTGGCAAAGATCTTCCTTTACCTGTTATTGCATGGGAAAAAAAAAAAAAAGACATTGTAAATAATGACAGGAGCAAATCTTTATGGAGCAAAACAGAATTGATCAAGTTTCCCTGAAGTTTTTGCCTGCTGCTTTAGCATTCATACAATTCCTGCCAGTTTTGGTAACACCAGAAATATTTGCTTCAAGCACATCAGCTACTGAGTTGGCTATGTTGTTTCCTGAGACACTTTCCTGGTGATTCCCCTTCAAAATATGACAGTTTGTTACAGGCCAAGAAGAGAACATGGGAAATCAGCATGATTTTGGGACAAAATTGGATAAGAAAGCCTAAGATGACATCACAATTCAGTTTTCATGAAAAGATGGTCTAAATAGCAATATGGTAGTATTTAAGACTGCATTTGACAAAAGAAAACATAGTAAGAAACCAGTTTATCTGTTAGAACCAAATTTTGAATCAAAGTTAACAGTAATTGAATGGGAGAAGCCAAAAGAATAAGTGAAGGTTTTTATTAAAGAAAAAAAAAAATAACCAGTAATCAGCCACAATTAGGCCGCCACATCCCAAAGATGGAAGGTTTTCCTTCATCATGCAGAATTCCCTCTTCAGCAATTGAATAATTTAATACTCCTACCTTCTGCAAGTATTTTGAGGCACACCAGGACCATCCAGCCTCATTTCTGCATGTTGTTCCAGGGTTCTCCCTTTCTCCAAGAAGAGACAACTTAGCAAGCAACTTTCACTGCATCAAACCTTTGCAGCAGCTCCAGTTCAGTCAAAGCAAAAATGCACAAGGCATTTGAAAGGCAAGACCTACACAACTCTTGTGTTGACACCTCTCCTCACCTGAAGATGGATATTGACCTACCCATTCCAGCATGATAAAAAGCCTTTGATAAATACCACAAGCACCACCTTGGTTGAGAGGAAAGATGGGAGGGAGAGGGGAAACACCTTAGGAAGTTATCTTACTCTCAGTCCATTAGTAAAAGGTCTAGATAATCTACCAGATGAGCACTCTTTGGGCCACTGACATGCCTTTAATTACAGCGCTTGTAATTGAAGTTACTGCTTTAATAAAAGGGCAAATGCTTGATCTGGCTTGCTTGAAAAAATGAGAGTCCCATTAAAATTTAATCTCTAATAGCAGACTTTGTTTTGATAAGGGCACTTTTTATTCAGACTGATTTTGTGCAGTGCTGATACGTTTTTAGTAAGGGAATGGCTCTTCCCATGGTAAATGTAGATGTGATGGGTGTAGAAAAGGTATCACTTCTGGTACCTTCTAAATCTGCACATTGCAGATTGTACATGGCAGCTGTGCATTGCAGTCTGGCTCAGCCTCTTTTGCATTCAAGATGGTTATTCTGGTAGTGTTTGGACTGCTTTTGCACAGTGTACATTGCTTGGATAGGGGCTTTGTTAAATTCATAACAAACTAGCACATTCAAGTCACTTCCACAAAATTCTCCTGAGTCAGAGAGATGCTGCTTTCACATCCAACCAACTCAAGAAATTTCCAATCTCATTCTACAGTTGCTGTCTCTCTGCTGGAGTTTCTTTTGCCAAAGACATCAACACTATATTAAAAGAAGCAGCAAGGAAAATATTGTGTCTCAGAGAAACATTCTGGGCTAGCTAAATGCATATAGGAAGGAGGGGGATATAGAGTTGGTCAAGAAGTTTGTCAGAAATAGGCTTCTTCAAAAAAAGCTTTCCTAGCCAAGGGACCATATGCCCATGCATATTTTTTTATTGAAAGTATATATACCAGATTTCCCAGTCCTAAAATAAAAATTGATTAAGACACTTACGATGTAAAAGTGAAAAGGAACTGTAAATTGTGGAAAAAGAACTGAAAGCATTAAAGATTATTGTAATACAACTTTTTGTTGATCCAGCCACATCCTTTTCTCTTTTCAGAATACAGCAATCATACTGTCTGTTTAGGAATAGTGTCAAAGATCTGAAGTCTGCCTTTCTCTCTGGTCAAATAGCCACTCTGAGTCTCTATATCCACCTGTTTCTTTAGCAAAAGAGATTAGCCCTGGTTCTGAAGTGAAGCACCATAAGGCTAAAGATCATTGAGCTTCAGTGATCCACCTGGAGACATTCCACCTGCCTCAGCCATGGGCAAGGGCTAACTCCTGGTTACACATTGACCTGAACTACCCCACCAGCCACAATCAGTATTGATCACTGCAACTGAGACAGTTTAGAAGTACAGGGAAGACAGAAAAACTCTTCTCAAAGTGCAAGTATATCTCATCGAATCCAATTACACATTTAATAGAACGCCTGTTCACAAAACGAAGCTCTCGAGAGACTTTTATGGCAAACAGGAATCTAAAAGAAAAGACAAAAACAACGAAAGAATAACTGAGCAAAAGGCAAAAAAAAAAATAGCTGAAACAATGTTGTCCAAAAACTGTGAATTTTTACCTCCTTGAAAATTCAGTTTAATGTACTTTTGTTCAAATTAAAAATTTCTATGTGCTAGACCAGAAAATAAAAGAAATCTAAATAATTTTTCATTTCTCTGTCAGATTTTAATAGGACAATGAAGACTTTTATGACAAATTGTGATGCAGACTCAACATTTTTAGGCAAATAAGTGTATAAAGGACTCTTCTGTGTAATGCATAAAAGTACAAAAAAAGCCTCTTTTCTCATATCTATCAGTATAGTGTTATGTACTGAAAACCCAAGAACAGCCTAAACTAATCCATTCCTAAGGTAATCTGAATGTGCAAAATAAATTCCAACAATTCTGCTTTACAAGCACCTGTGTTGAGCCCAGTAGCAATTATCAGAGCAGCTTGCAAGAGCACATTTGACATAGAGCTCCTCACAATTAACAGTCTTCCACATCTGGTCACTGCACTCACACTGATCTGTTGTCAATGCAATATTTGGTCATAGATGTCCTCTGTGAATCTGGGCAAACTGCTCAGGGTTTTCTGTACGTTCATTTCCCATTTGTGTAATGGTAACAAGAATTTTTTTGCTTAGCGTGTGTGTCCTGGGACCATACAAGTTAAAGGATGAAGTGTGCATGTAACTCCAGCAGAAAACATTGTGCCTGTAAAACAAAGAAAAAGCAAATGTGAAATTAATCACAGATATATAAATGACTAACTTTTAATATTCAGGCAAGGGTTGGAAGCCATGAGCCGTGCAATACATTTTCTAATTTGTGCTTTTCTGAGACTAGGGAAATGAATTTCGTGGTTGACAGGAGCTTACCCAGACAGCATAGGCTCATGTGTACCTCAGCCATGGTCCCTTGTGATCCTTAGAAAAAGTGATTTTGGTGACAATTGTGAGGGCAGTCAGACACCATCAGGTCACATCAATACTTAGATACCAGAAAAGGAATTTTTTGAATATTTTTCAGCAGCAGATACCTTACTCACATGCAGAGCTTCCCCAGGAACATTTTCTTTATTATTTGTCTGGTGACAGTAACAGCCACTTTGCAGAATCATAAAAACATATGACAAATACTGTCCTAGTAGGAATATCTGCAGTTTATATAAAGGAGATAATTTGGTCCCAACCAGGCTGGCCATTTCCAGTGTGCCAGGTTTTGCAGTGCCAATCCCTTCACTCTGGAGCTCTCTATGACTGATCTTTTTGTCACTTCCATGCACTGTTTCCTGGTTTTCCTCACCTCTGCTGATGGTGCTTAACTTACTTGTCCTGCAAACGCTTATGCATTTACCTTTCCTCATGCCTCCCTCCTCAGCTGTTCCTTGCTGCTGTGACTTTTTCTCCATTAATCACCAGAAAATCAGTCCGTGAAGGATATCAATCATGTGTGCAGCTATAGGGCTTTTCCATAAAATATAAAGACTAATTTGACAGGCACGCATTTTCACCAATTGTCTTAGTAAATCATTGCCATCCCACTTCCCTCTTCTGTCACTTAGCTTTGGCATTTTACTTTGTCAGCTCCAAGTGCAGCCATGTCTGTTTAGGCTGTGAGCTCTTCAGAAATAAGAGCCTTGTTTTTCTGTGCAGCCAGACACTTATTAAGTGTAAGGTTCTCTAAAATAATGAAGATTTTTCTCAAGTCTCCTTTGATACACTGGTGAATTCAAAGTGGTTCTAAATAGACAGGCGGACATTGGTGCTCTCAGCAAGGAGGTCAAAGAGTGAAAAGGCCTTAAATAGCACCTATTTTGATGCATTTGAGAACAGTCAGCATGAAATTGGTTCAATTCTCTTTTAAAGGATTTGAAAAAAAAGCACCTAACAGCAGCCAAACTCTGCTCCCAAAACACTCAAAAGCTTTACAATTGATATTAAACTGTGCAAATGCCAAGTCCTTCCCAAAGTTCTCTCCCACACCTGGTTCATACTCAATCCATGTATATATGTATCTTAATGACTGCACTTCAGCTAATAAAAACAAAATAAAGCCACAGAAGAAGCTAATGTTTTCCCTCTAATTTTTATGATATTTATTAGCCATGCAGTCCTGTAAGTGTTGCAGTATTTCCCAGTGCAAAATAAAATAAATAAAGAATGCAAACATAAATGAAACAATAAAACATAAAATAAATTTAAAAAAATAAAAAAATATATTTTTAACTTCTGAAATCAGAATACCAACTCTACATCTACAGGCATTGACACAGCAGTAGTGATGCATCAGCTGATTAAACTCACCTTGCTGTCTGTTGTGGAGCTCATCTCTGACATTTCAAGGACCACGGAGGTGTGTGCCAGAATACGATCACATGTCCAAACCCACTCAGTGCAAGCAAACAAATGGACATGGACTCAGTACCTGCACACATTGTGGAGTCAGCAGGAAAGCAAGGTCTTAGCCCCAAGCATTCTCTGTGTTTAACAGAATTGCAGTTGTTGCATTTGCAGAGCTGGCAGGTATTGCATTAATGATGTGCAGAATGTACCCCAGGGAAGTGGAGGCAACAGCAGCATGGACTGCTGACTTGGGATGCTACCTCCCTGCTCCTTTCTTTCCAATGTTACTTTTGCTCTCAGCTTGCTCTAACTTTTGAAGTGAAGCCTCATTTGAGGCGCAGAGTACTTCAGATTCATTACTCTGTTTTGGACAATAAGTAAACAAGTGGGCCCACCCAAGAGAAGCTGTTACATCTGTCAATACAGGGATGAAATTTTTACCAGGCCAATACACTGCTTGCATGGCATTACAGCGTATTTAAATAGGGTGACTCAAATGAAAAGGGTGAGAGACCTTTTAAACTCTGGCAGTTTAAAACAAGGTAGTGGAGGTGGGAGGAGAAAATTCATTCCAGGTGGTACTGGCATCTTGTAGTCAAATGGATCTTGCCAAATTGAAAAGGTCTGCCTTTCCAGGAGCATCTTAAATTGCACTCCACTTTAAAAGATCCCTCAAGTCAGACAGCCACATGTTTTTGAAAATGTGAAGTCTCAGCAGAAGAAGGCTCAGAAGAAGGCAGGCAGGGTGCAGGTACCCTGGCAATTGACAGGTAGGTAGAAAACACAGGGCTGAGGAAGACGTTTTCTTACCATAAAACCCACTGAAAACCAATAACAAAACATCCCCCTGAAATGTCAGCTCTGCAGGACAGGGCTGCTTTTGCTTTCCAGCAAGTGTTGATGCAGCATTTAGAAAGGTACTTGGTGATTATTTTCCCTTTCCTTAGCCTAAGCTTTCAGGCAGCTCTGATCTAACACTGTTTTGTGCCTCCTGTGAAGAGGCAGACATCAGCCTTTGACAGTACCTGCTGGGAGAACATGACATACTCTCCAGTAATCTTTTCTAACAGGGAGAAAATGACCTTTTGTGTAAAAGGCTTTCCCAGACTTATGCCTCAGTTTACCCAGTAGGATAAATACGATATTCAGAAGAAATCTAAAAACAGTTCAGACTAAGAAAGAACTCTGGCTTAGATCCTTACTCACTCAGCAAGAGTCAGAGCAGGAAGGCTACAGAAGCTTTTTGGTGAAGGCTCAGTGAGATATTTCAACTGTAACCTATTAAATTCCTTAGAGCAAGAAAGTGTGATAGTGCAAAGCCACAGGGTGCGGCACTCTTGTCAGCTTGCAACATAAACGTTCCAACTATTTTTAAGACATGAGTGAAGATAATCTGTCGAGAATTAACTGCACTTTCAAGGACTGGGTTTGATAGGAAAGAGCTCCCTATAAAACATCTGCCCCAGCCTCACCCAGAAACAGATGAAAATTAGACTGACCTTTCTGCTGCTTTACCAGCTCATTTTTTATTGCATGGAGGTATCAATCAAGAACTGGGATTTTATGAAGAGTAGAAATACTCACGCAAGGCATATGATCAAGTTGCAGTATGCAATAATCAAAATTTTCCAAGACTTGTTTTTCTGGTGAAGCAAGTGCTGAGGCAGGAGGAAGTTGGCTGTATACTGCCCCAGTGACTGAATAGCACAGAAATGCTCTGCTCTCTGACAGAGCTGGCAGGATTTGCTGAGCAGCAGGATTTGCTAATGCAGGTCCAGGTGCTGCTAGCCCTGCAGGTAAGCTGCTCCCCACCCCTTCCACTCACTCCCTATCCCTTGCTTCCACTCTCTCCTTTACCCTCTACTGGCTGCCCTTCATGCTCTGCCCCTCCTTCCTCTGCTAGCCAATTTGGCCAGTTGTTTCTCTCATCCACTCATCCTTGTGCTTTTTTCTTTCAGAAATATCCATTAAAACTAACTATTGTATTTCAGGTCTGCTCAATGTTTAATTTAAAATACCTCTCTGTTTCTCTCAGTTAGATATCCAAAACCATTCTCAGTTTCTCGACTCCCCTGTCCCCAGCATAACACACAGTCTCCAGGCTTACAGAAGGCGTTGCTTTTAAATAATTTTTTTACATGATTTCTAACTAGCTAAAAGTGAGCCATTCTGCCTTGACCTACGACTCCAGTGGGTCAACAGGCCCCTGGGCACAGTAATAGCTTCATCTTTAGATCTCATCTTTTCATCCTGGCCTTCCTAATATTTAATTTCAACTCAGATAGGTCAGACTTCCTTTTTTAGAATATCATTATTTTACACTGCAACAGAGTATTCTTCACTTTCAAAAGCATCTCTGAGCAGTCAGAAGAACCACAGACCATAACAGTGTGTGAAAATGATACAGGCTGTGGACTACAGCACTTCACCACCTACAGCCACATGTGGCTGTCCATGGAAGAAAAATGGGATCAGGGGAACAATGGCCTTGAACATGCAATTGCCAGAAGTTTAATGGGGCATAGAGTTAAAAGACAGTTCGGTTTTTGCCTTTTTTTTCCTCTTTATTATAATGTCTCTTAATTGCTTCATTTCCTGAAATTCTTAAGACAGACTGGTGTCCCAGGGGAACATGCCAGGGAAGGGAGACAAAGGCTTTGCTAGCCAAAACCAGAATGCTTTCCTTCAGATCCCCAAAAGAAGTTCCTGCTTTGCTGGGGAAGAAGTAGCCAAGGAATGTTTTGTAGCTGGCCTTACTAGTGAAGTAGAAATCAAAAGCAAATTAAAAAGAAATAAAAGTAGACTTAATTTTAGGAATTGTTAACTTCTAATTTATGTAGAGGTGATAAGGCATTTTCTGGGGGGCTAAGAATTATTAAGCTGTATATGCAGTCACTATTTATTAAAACTACAAACCTATCCTCTGTTTTCCCGTTTCTCTCAAATTAGGAACCTACAAACACTTCAGCTCCCTCTGAATCTTTGGGAGTGTTCAGGTGCAGCATTTAAAACTCCTCACACTAGGCTCTGATGGAGAGATATCACACTCATTGTCTATACAGGCTTCCAGACTTGGGCAGTATCAGAACTGAGTACAGACTAATTTTATCCATTGATAATCCTTTATATTATTGCAGGTTCTAATGCTCTCAAATTCTAAGAGAATGTAAATCTGGCATCTTAAATTATTGCCTTATATGTTGAGACTGACCTTTGCAGTCTGCTTCTGGGGTACATATTCACAGTCAGGGATTTTGACTTCAGAATTAGAAAATGGAAGTTAAATAACCTGTCTAGCCCAAAGTAGAAAATAGTTTAAACATTAACAACGTATTTAAAAAAACAAAACCTTAACCCTTCCATTTTTTTTTCAAAAACACATTTTTCCACATTTATACATGGTCAGACACTAAAGGCTTGTGCCTTTACAGGCCAAAGCCTTTGTCCTGTACTCCTTCTTTTCCCTCTCCTCGTGTTGATGGGCAAAACCATGAGATCTTCACTGGCTCCTGTCCACAAGAGCTCTGCTGTTTGATGGTGTTACTGTTCTACCTCATGTTGCTTTTTTTACCATTCCATCACCAAAACTGGACTAAGAAAACCCCGGAGCACTCCTCAGCCCCCCAGGTGCCAGGTCCTGCTCTTCCTCTGCCCCCAGGGCTTTGACACGGACATGCCAAGCTCTGTTCACACCCCTGATGTGGGACATCAGCCCCTGGCACAGCCTGGTGCCACACACCTGCAGACACCCATCATTCCCACCACTGCAGATGCTCTGGCTGTACACAGCTCCCTTTGGCTCTAGGCAAAGATCCAAACACTGCCCTTTTTTGCCAGCTGGCTGTCAGGGACCCTGCACATTATCTTCAGAGTTTTAATTAGTTGTTTGCTATAAGAGCGTAATCCATTCCCAGTCTAATCACCCAGTGGCAAATATCCTGCCTTGGGAGTTCCTTTCCTGCTGAACGCATGCTAAAGATGCCAGTAATCACAAGGTCTTCCCTTCAGTTTGGACAGTCCTGTTCTTGACCAAAGAATGACTGAATTTCACTGAGACTGTATCAAAGGGAAGTGAAGCAACCTAAAACCACAAGTAAAAAATAATTTAAAAAAAAGAGAGAAATTAATGCCTTTTTCACATTTCCCTAATCCAGTTGCAACCCTTAACGCATTTACTTTTATAATGCTTACTATGTAGTTGAAGTGCAAAGGATACAGTTCTTTTTGATGTTCTTAAACATAAGCCATTTGTGCTAAACCACTAAGCAGTTGGGGTTTTCTTGTTTCTCACAGAGATCCGTTTCCCAATGCTTTTTAGTGGCAGAATTTCCATTTGTTTGATCATTTGTATTTTAATATAAAAGAAATGTGTTAATTCCAGGTGAATTTACTTGTTTTACACCCTTCAGTTCTAAACTCAGTGGATTTGTCTTCTTGTTTCAGCCACACTCAGACTATTTCACTTTGAGATCATATATCACAGCTGAAGGAGTAATTTTAAACTGACATTTGCCTTTTATAATCCTGTGTGGAATTGCCTAGATACAGCCTGAACAAAGTTTAGGTAACTGAAACAGGAAGATGCAGATGTCAACAAATGGGTGACTCAGTCTCAGATGGCTCCACACAGCTCCATATAGGAGCAGGAGTTTTCCCTGAATGATATGTTGGCTTTGGTGCACTCCAATTGTGGCATAGCCTGTCATATTGAAACACCCTGGCTCTGCTAACATGAGTTTAATAATGACACAGTATTTGTCTAAAGCACAACTTTTCATTGACACTTACTAAATTTCAAATAATCCCTTGTCTGCATACCTTAGGCTTGATATTTAAAACTGATGAGAACTTCAAAGACCAGCTGACAAAGTCATGCTGACATGAATTGTCTCTGAGCCTCACTTTCTAAGCAGCTCAGATTTGGTGTCTGGAAAAAGTGGAATCTGGTGCTTCTATTACAGAGTGCCTTAGTTACACCTATGTGAAAGAGGAGTGGCTGCACACATGGTGTGGGACTGCTGCTTCAGAAAAAAGCCACAAAGGGACCACTCAGGCATTTGCATGGAAAGCCATACTGCAGAGAGTACCTGCTTTATTAATCTTAATAAAAATCAACCAAACAGGGCAAACAGCAGAGAAGTTACTTACACTCTGGTCTCTACACTGAGTCTGCAGAAAGGATTTTAAGGTATGATCTATTAAAGCACTGAGAGCTTTTAAGGTGAGGTGGAAAGTTCAGCCTCCACGGATGACAATTGTCCTTTGTCACTAGAGAGCTCAGAAGGAAAATTTATTACTCTCAGCCAAAAATTTAAGCTGAACTGGAATCATGCCACCAGAAAAACTGTTTGCACAGTTCTGCTTTAATAGTTTCTGTCTTGATACTTGGGTAAGAGACTAATAATATGACATGGTGTACAGAAGCCCTCTCCAATTTATCCACTTGACTTCTCACATCTTTTATTCCCATCTGAAATCTTGCAATATTCTTAATCAAAGGTCACAGGAGACACTGATACACAGGCAAACTTTATATATGGCAAGGCAAGGTTATCACACCTGGTAAATCCAGGCCCGCTCTAACAGTTCAGAATCTCTCAGAAGAGAGAAGCTGAATTTGGTGTAATTCCCAGTTTTTTTCCAAGCAAATTCTAGCTACATGCATTCATACTCCTATATTTTTATATATGTATATTTGCATACTCTGTACATATTTGTATAAATTTATGAATATATATTTACACTCACCAGATATACATATATGCACATTTCAATTCAGTAAGTTCTAGGAAGACCACAGCTACTCCCCAGTTAATTTTTTCAAGTAACTCAAAAACCAATCCTGAAAAGTAAAATAATAAAATTCATGCTTCCCATTTTCAATCCAAATGAGTAAAATACCTCCATCTTACATTGCAAAACTGAATAATTCATTTCCAAAACAAAAACCTTTTCAAGTGTGTTTTGAAATGTTTGTGGGAAAGACATCTTATTTCATTCTGCCCTAGCTTTTGCTGTCTTGCTCAATATGACAAAAGTCACCAGCAAAAGAACAGGAATAAACTCTTGTCTCCTGGAGGATAAATCCTCTCACATCATTGCTGTGAGCCATCTGCCATGCATTTTTAAGCATCTTGCCCTAACATTAGTATTAAGTGGCTGCAGGGAGCACTCAGCATCTCAGGCAGGTACCAACCAACTGGACAGATTTCTGGAAAACATCACTCTAAGAGTGCCTTGCTGGGGTGAATCCAGTAAGAATGGCAATGCATTTGGAAAAAAAGGGTCATCAAGTGGTGTGCCTTTTACAAGGGTGCCAATTATGGCCTTCAATTATGCCTAGCATGTGAATATGTTACATTTACTACCTGAGGATTTTAAAATAATTTTAGCTTTAAGGGAAGTATTTAGCTGATGGATAAAATAAGGCATACAAAAGGTGAAAAATCCGTCCAGCTGGCATGCCTGGCTCTGGTAGATCTGCAGAAAGAGAACAGGACATGGGACTATTTCCGCCACACCCATGTACTGCATGATTCAGTATAGAATCTCCTTCAGCCTCCACTGCTCTGTTTCTTGGAAAGAGCCACATGATGCCCCCAAAAGCTGGGAATGCTCGTAATGGCACTGCCACTGTAACAAAATTGGGCTAATACTAAAAGGTCACCGCTACAAACATCTCTTACAATTGGTGAAACAAAACTTTCTCGAGCTGAAACAGATAAATAATGAGAAAAATAAGCCTTTACAGATAAAAATTCTGACAACACCATGTCAACAAGAAAAATATGAGAAAGTGTAAGAATATATAGTAATCTTTTGAGTCTTTCTATTTTCTCTGCTTGTCCCATCGCACTCTATCATGGACAGTCCCTGTACTGCAGCTATGCTCATCTAAGCTTTTGTGAGCTTTTTTTTTTTGGTTTGTTGTGATATTTTTGGGTTTTTTTGGTCAAGCTTCCTCCTGTATTTATTGCATAGAAGCATATATTTTAATTTATTTTCTGTGCAACACTATTTCAACTTGTGTCCTTTGTAGTTTTTCTGCTGTTTCTTTTCCACTCACATTTATTACTCTACTTTCCTTTCCACCCCTTACTTTTGGTCTTGTTCTGGTTTGAATTACAAAGAAATGATAAATCCTATTGAGTGTTGATGAAAAATGTTTCTTCTTGTATTCTGAGGTGTTGACCCCATTGTAGCTGAAGGCTCTTTTCAAATCTAAATGGTGCATTTCTTCCAATTTGACCTGCTGTCTCACATGTGTCCTTTAGCAAAAAAGACATCAAGATCCACTGTGGGATGTAGAAAAGATCATAACCTTACAAAGTGAGTTTCTTTCTCTTGCCTTTGACTATGTGTGATTTGGGGGATGCTGCTTCTTTCACAGGAACACTGAGTGATGCACAGGGTCTCACATTACGTGAAGAAACCTTTCTCAGTAACAAATATGAATTTGGCCCCTCTTCCTCAAAGTAAATGACCAAATTCCAGCTGATATTGGCCACAATAGCAGCAGAATAACGTTTTGACACTTATTCACAGAGAGGTATGTACAGAGACAGGAAATGCACAGTCATATTGAGAAGCATGTTATAAAGCTCTGGCATAGGAATAACTGATCTGCTGAGCTCATTTGTGCCCTGTCAAAGAAAAATACTATCTCATACATACATGCAATGGTTCCTGCAGGGGGACTTTTGATCCTGGGAAGCTATCTCAGGCACAATAGGTTCATTTCCTTCTTTTCCACATTTGCCCCCATTTCCTGGAAGAAATTAAAGAGGGTTTTACTTAGAAGGATAGCCTGCCCATGCCACCGGTAAATCATTAATCTATGCCACTGATAAATCACTTGCCTTGTGAGCATAAGGGAGTTTTCACTCTCCTCTGGCTCTAGAACCTATTTTCTAGGGCAGCTGCCACTCCTTTAGAAGGCAGCAAATACAACTTTTTCTATTTAAAATTTACTTGTTTACTCTTTAAAAATGTCATGCTCAAAAAAAGTTGAATAATGTAGTTTCAGTTTAGGTCTGGTTCAATTTTTTTGAAACTAAAATCTCTTTCCTCCATACAATATCAAAAAACCCCTCAATTTAAGTACTGAATAAGCAATAAGCGTAATTCTTAAAATTTTCTGAAAGCCCAGCAGAGATATTAGTTATTAGAGTTATTAGTTCTTAATAACCAGTTATTAAACTGACTACATAGCAGCTGATTTCTGTATGCCTTGGGGAAATAATGCCTTTTCAGCACCATAGCAATCAAATTATCCAAGCTTTCTCCAAACACTAGTTTGCCCCTAGGTCAAGATGACAATGACCTGGTTGACTCTTCTCTGTTTCATCCTAAAGTACTGGTATAGCCATGCTGAAAAACCTACCTTTTTGGGCTAGAAATAAGATAACTGGTCAATGTACAACAAGCTTATCAGTTCCTCTCCCCTTTGACAATGAAGAAGGCTTATTAGTCAGGGGTTGGAAGACTAAAAATCATGAAAAGAAATCTTCTGCTTTCAGTCAAATTCACAATACCTGACTATGGGAATCAGTGGGTGAAATGGGAAATGGGAATCAGTGGGTGAAAAAGCACTCAAGTTTCTTTTTTGCTGCCATTTGTTGTTGCTGCTGGGAGATGACAGAGCTAATGTGGTTAAGGGAAGGCTGTTTTCAGCCAGCAGAACTTTGACTCAAGCAAGACACAAATCATGACACCAATATTGGCCTATATTCAATAACTGATGAGAAATTTGCAGTTCAGATTACTGTTTCTTATCGTGTATGAATTCCCTGGGGTGGAGGGTGAGGGAAAGAAGCAAAAGAAAGGGAGAGAAGATGAAGAAACAAAAAGCTTAATTCTATCTCAGGCTTATTCTTGCTGTAGCAAACAGCAAAATCTCCGTATTTCTGTTACCTGTGGCTACCTTTCAAAGCAGAATTCACCACATTTCCTGTGCTCAGAGGTCCCCACTGGCTGAGTTACAGAGTCAAGTTACAGCAAGCCAGACTCTGTTCTTAAGATTGGTAGAATGAGTGCTTTGAAGTGAAAAACATAAAGATTTAAGCATAAGCATATTTCTAGGTCCTGGACAAGATGAGATATTTTTGTGAGAGAGAGAAAACACCTTTCTCCACCCCTGGTTACTTCCTGATCTGCTGCACATTTATTCAAATACTGTAAATATTTAAACCCTTTGTTTAGGACACAGGGACTGTCATTCAAAACCTCATTAAGCAGCCAGTAGACATCTCCACTGCAAGGAGCAAGTAATGACATCAAGAAAATCTGATAACTTGTCAAAGAAAAAGTGTACAAGACATGCAAGAACAGTGGCCTTTTTTTGCCTCTCCGTGGCAGAGCAGGAGTCATTATGTGCTCCCTCCCCTTTGACACACACTCCTTTGTAGTCTGGAAGGGAAAGGGCAACGTGGGGCAGAAGGCAGCCCCTGGAGAGACAAACTAGATAAGAGAGACAAGAGATGGCAATGTGAGCACATTGGGGTGAATGTACATGCATTCTAAACAGCCAGTGGTGAGCCCTGAGTCTGAAGGCAGAGCTGAGAGTGCTCATGAACACACACGTAGTACCTGCTGTCAAACAGAGCTGCACTGTGGCAATCACAGTCCCTTGGAACAGGTAATGTGAGAGGTGGAAATGCAATATAAAAAGGAAAATAATATGGGGCAAAAGCTCATGTCAGGTGTTCTAGCATTGCACAGTATTGTGATATGATTTCCAACATAAATAACTGTTTAAATTAAAAAGGAAAGGAAGAAAATAAAGAAAATAAGAGTTTAAACTTTTATACATGCTAGCAACTTTTGCATGTGTCTTCTGTGTACATGTGCCTATAGATATAAATATGAGTGTAAGTGTCTATAGATATAAATAAGAGTGTAAGCATTAAATGCATGCATTAACATATGAATACCCCAAATAATATAAAATTGAGGCTCTATTCCAAAAGCAAAAGCTTCTTGCAGCCCACAGAGTAACATCCAGAGTGGAAAAAAGGAGTTACAGATGAGGAAACCAATATGATGTTCATACCACTTGTGTGATACCAGGCCTACGTGTCTGTGGCTGAGACTCATAGCAGTGTTTCAAAATGCATGTGTAAAACAGACAAAATCTCTGGACATGGTGGTTGGGGCAGACAGTGGAGCTGAGCCAGCAGCAGCCTCATGTTGTCAGCTGAGCCAGTATTCCCAGAGTGGCAAAGGCCCTCAAATCTTTGTAACTCTTTGATAACTGCTTCACTGAAATTCATTGTGGCAGGCAAACAACAGAGTTTCTTGCACTGTTTTTGTTCCTGGTGCTCTCCAATAAGTTTATTTAACTTCTTCTGAGTGAGATAAAAACTCCTTTTGAATGTATTTTAAAAAAATCTGATTAAGCCCTCTTCTATTTCAGGGTCATAAATAACTGATGCTCAGAGAAGGCTGCAACCTTCAAGACAGATCACCCATCAAGGAGATGACTCCCACCTTCTGGATATGCAAACCTGGATGCCTAAGCATGCAATATCCTCTCCTTCTTCCATTTAATTTAATGCCTCTGACAATATTTTCACAGAATAGGCTAAACTAGTTAGAGTGAAATGAGATGTTGGCTTTTTTTTATTTGTAATAAGGTTTTTCGTGATTTGAAACATGAAGATAAAAGAAGTTCCTTGAAGCAGAACTGTTTTCCAAATCTGCTCATCAGTAAATTTGCCCAATTCACCATAAGCAAGGTCTCTGTTTATTAGTTCATCAGCAAGTTGTTAACAGTGGTTATGAAGCCACTGTTTGAAAAACCTGTGAAGAGTCCCATTGGTAAGTAAAATCCTATTAATACAACTGATGCAGCTGGGGAAAACCAACAAACTTGGAGCCTTATATTCTTCTATAACAGTACTTTCATACATTAGAAACTAATTAGGNACAGCACCGGTAACTGAACCCAGAGAAAGTTTGCATCCAAAGACTGGGACTGAGCAATACTGTTCTGTTTTGTTGTCAGTTTTTATAGCTGTTGTTGTTTCTGCTGTTTACCTTGTTAGATATATTAGTAAAGAACTGTTATTCCTACCCCTATATTTCATGCCTGAAAGCGTCTGATTTCAAATTATAGTGATTAAAAGGGAGTGGATTACAGGGAAAGGGGCTCATCCCTCTCCTTGGCAAATACCTGTCTCTTAAACCGAGACAATGTGCCATTCTTCCACAATTTGTATCTGGCTTATTACATCTTCACCATTAAACCATCCTAAGCCATAACAGAGGTACAAAGGTGTCAAGATGTGGTGATCTTGCTCAGAAGCATCAGAAAGTTTTCACAGCTGTTACAACCAAAGCTTATTACTGAAAAGATGCTCTAAAAGTCATTACTCAAGTGTGCCTCCCCGCAGAGGAGCAAAGGTTAAGATAAATAATTGGAAGAATTAAGCATCCTCAGAAAGCAGAGGAAAGAGGAAGAAGAGCGACATCAAATAATAGCATGGCCAGACATCTATGCATTGCTGATAAACAAATTCTGTCTTGTTTGCCTCACCCAGGCTCAAAAACTCAGATGAGATAAATACTGGCAGCCAAAACAGAGCCCATTGTGTGTTTCTTAATGTTTTCTTTAGGATGATTATAGACTTGGAACCCAGTAAATTTGAACCTGCTAAGCACAACTCCCATAATTTCATCACAAATTACTTAACAATGCTTTTGAGGAGATTTAACTGCAAGCTGTCCTTGGGATGTGACAACATTCTTCTTGCAGACTCAAACACTTATTAAACAGAAGACTATTTTGTTTCTTTTTGGTAGGGTTATTTTTCTGCTGCTTTAAGTCCTTGAATTATCTTCCCAAGTGCCAGCCCACCATTGGTGCCAGCACAAGGGAAGAAAAGTGAGTGTCTAGTGGAGCTGGGAATGAGTTTGTTTCTTCAGAAGAGCCCCTGGAGCTCAGTGGCCCTGTGCAAGGGCACAGTCACACCCCTTTGGGCTCACCAGACCCACTACAGGTGTCACCCACCCTCACACAATAGCTCTGGACCCAGGGCAGCTGAGGTCATCTTTAAGGTGCAAATGCTATTTTGTGGAGCCAAATCTCTACTGCCTCTCTGTAAGTCGGGGAACTGCATATATTTGGAATGTAAACCAAAAGTAAAATAAAATAAAAAAATTACTCATAGGAATTACGTGTGACTTGAAGGTTAATGTATTGCAGGTATCCTTTTGCAGCTAGGCACCTAAATACGAAAGGATCTTAGAAATACAGCTTTGGCAAGGATGAGCTCATGATTTCAGATTGCTCCTTGCTGCCAAAATATACACCTGCCTCACATTTGCAATGAAAGAGTTAATATAATTGTTGTCCTGATCTAGTCTAAGGCTTCTTTTTACAGGGCTTAACCAAGGTGTATCGCTTTCTCATTTATACTAAAAGCCCCAAAAGTGTTTCCTGTTGCACACTGTAATCACTCTTTGGAAAGTTATTAATAAAAGTGTTTATTGTTTTAACCCTGTGTGACCAAACCCAGCTTTATGCCCTGTACTGAGTGTTCCTCTGAATGATTCAAGGAAATTTGTGTTATTTATCCTGAGGCTGAGAAGCAACAGGAGAATTAGCATGCATGTCACTGCGTTCAAATCCCTGCAAAAGTTGACAATTCTATTTGCAAGTATAATTCCAGACTGTCCAGGGAGATGACAGACAAGCAGGTGCAGACTTGCCTGAAAAGGAAGCTGCTTTAAGGCTGCACATGTAACACAAACAGAAGGAATCTCCCCAATTCCCTGGAAAGATTTTAAGAACATGATTTAATGAATTGTTTGACACAAACCTGAGTATATTAAAGAGAGGCAACAGAAGGCAAGCAAAGTATTAGCCTGTGCATCCTTTCCAAGCCTTCTGTTTGCCAAGGCAGGGATAGCCTTGTTGTGTCCTCTGGAAAACTGGGAAGCTGAATATTCACATTATAAAGCAATGAAAGAAGGACACTTACTATAATTATTCATGGAAAACACTGATGGTACTGGAATTCACTAGCAAGGAACAGCTTTTGTAGCTGGCTAAATGTAGGAGGGAAGCTTGACAGAGGCCGTTTTGGCAGAAAAACTAGATGTTATGTTCAGTGTATTCTGAACAAGTACTTGGCACACAAAGTGAACTCAATTGAATGTATTCAAGAAGCAACAAGCTGTGAAATGTGTGTTTAGCTTAGTAGATTGGCAACAGTGGTTTCAGTCAAAGAAAGGACCACCTAGTTTCTCCTGTTTGGAGGTCTTACCTACTACAGTTCATCACAGACAGATTATATACTGTTCATATAGGTTGGTATTTTTTTCCTATAATTTGTCCAGTAATATTGGCAGGGTTGATTTTCCAGCGGAACATTTGTATTAGTCAGAAATTAAAATGGTAAACCACATTACAAATTGTCACTGCAGAACAAGCTAAATTTCTGCCTAGACATCTGTCTAGCATTGGTTTTTACCCCTGCCAGAGTCAAAGCAATGGCCATGGAAGTTAAAGGGTGTCCCTGCTACCTCTAGAACTGCTGAGGATCTGGGAGCCAAGTAGAAGGAAGGCTTTACACCCCAAGTGCTTGCAGTGAAATTTGCCTCTAAGGAAGAGACAGTCAGAGCTCCTGTTTGCTTTTATCCCACAGTCTGATTTGTTTGGCTACCAGCAGCTAATGGAACAAACCGTAGGTGAGAGCAAACAGCAGTTCCAGCCTGTGGCTGACAGGAAAGCTGAATAAAGCCAGATGTACCTGTGAGACCCTCAGAGCTGTGCAGAGCACAGCCTGCATGGCAGAGCAGCACTGGGGCTGCTGCTTGGGCTGTCTCCTGCCATGGAAATACACGGTGTGAAGGCAATTTGATTCAGGGAAATCACAGAATCACTGGGTTGGAAGAGACCTCCAAGGTCATTGAGCCCAACCCATGCCCTAACACCTCAACTAAACCATGGCACCAAGTGCCACATCCAGTCTTTTTTTAAACACATCCAAGGATGGTAACTCCACCACCTCCCCAGGCAAAGCATTCCAATACTTTTTTATTCTTTCTGTAAAAAAACTTTTTCCTAATATCCAACCTATATCTCCCCTGGTGCAGCTTGAGACTGTGTCCTGTCATTCTGTCACTTGTTGCCTGATGAAAGAGACCAATCCCCACCTGACTACAACCACCTTTCAGGGAGTTGTAGAGAGTGATAAAGTCACCCCTGAGTCTCCTTTTCTCCAGGCTAAACAACCCCAGGGATGAAAGGTATGGGGATATGTTTTTCCCAGGGCTAATCCTTAATGTTTTTCTTATCCATTAATAGAATAACACATTGATTTAATAATGTTTTTACTCCTCCTTACATAAAAGGAGATGCAGGTTTGTATTTTGTTGTTGCTGCATTCCCCCCTTCCCCCAAAAAAATCTCTATTGGAAATATTCATAGCAAAAGTATGAGAAAATTAGACTAATAAAAGAATAAATAAAACAAGTCTTTCTTATCTAACAGCATGCTTTTAATAAAGCATAGTTCTGAAATTTTTTTGCTGTTTCTGTAAAAGAGGTAAATATTTTTCTCCAAAATTTTCCTAACGTTCTCCAATCTTATGATTAGATGCATTTCTTCTAGAGTTATCTATTGATTCCAAATTATTAACTAGGCTACGAGAATTAGTTACTTCAGAGATAGATATTCTTGTTCAAGACAATATATAATATTTGTCTACTGACAAGCACGAATTTTATACTTAAAATTTAAAATAATTGAAATACAAATTTTGGGTCTACCGTAACAAACTTGTAAAGAGATTTATTATTTTAAATGACACTTTATTTCCAAAGGGGTTAGTTTTTTTCCATCAATTGAGGAGGAAAAATTATTTTATTAAATGAAAAATAGGACACAAAGCTGCACAAGCTTGAACTGTTCATTTGATTGTATTTTAAACTTCTTTTCACACAATGTTTTCTACAATTTGTTTTTACTATCATGATCTTAGTTCTGTCCTCTTTACTCCTCCACAAAATACTGGCATAAAATCTGATATATAAAAACAAAAACCCCTGAAATGTTATTGTGATCCTTCACATTTGCTCACTGGTTTCTTTTTGTGAGCACTGAACTTCTGCAAGTCCAAAGGTATATCTCTGGGGCCACTTGATTTAAACATATGCCACAATTTCTCACTTCACTACATGGCCCTGGCATCTGACTAAGGAAAACACCTAGTATTAAAAAAGAGGTGATGCTATCATGATCTAGCAATGATCAGTTAAACCCAGGCCTGAATTCTAATGAATTTCAAATGACAGGTACCTCTGTTTAAGGCTGAAGTACTGAGGTACTGACTCAGCAGTGCTTAGCAATATGAATCTGACGTCTGGATTTGTTTGCCATTCCTTCATACACCCCCAAATTTAACATCCAAATCTGTTTTGGCTTCCTCTGAGAAGTGTCTGGCTTTTTAGTGTGTTTATAATACTATTATAAACCAACTGACCTGCCCTACTTCTACGTGCTTAGCACAGTTTATTCCATCCTTGCACACTAGAAGTTATTTATTGATTCATTCTTTATTTGTGAAGCTGATTACTACAAGTGGATGCATATGACAGCCAACAAGACAAACCAAACCCAACACCATTAAAAATCAGTGCTGTTTGTAGGCTTCTAAGCAGTGTAAAACAGTGCTGGCATTCAGGCAACAGGCAGCATCTTGTCACTTAAAATACAATATATTAAGCACAAGATTAGAGCAAACCCCACAAAATATTCAGCACAGTGCATCTTCCCAGGAATTCACTAGACCCCAGTACTATTGTCACGACATCTTATGAAACTGAGTTATTTAGCACTCACAGCAGATTAAGTGAGGACAGAAACTGCAGAAGTAGTGCACTTACAAAAGCCCCATTCACCCCATTGAGCAGAAGTTCAGCTCCTTTATTTGAAACAAAATACAGTACTCCACCAAAAAGCAAACCCAGACTCAACAACCCCAAGCAGCTGAAGCATTACTGAAAATTGTTGTGTTAAAGCCCTCCATGACCTGAGCCAAGGGCCAGACTCACCCCTGGTGCGATTCCTTTGACTTCAGTGGAGTTGTGCTGGCAACCACCTCAGCTGTACTTGGCCCAGTGCCATTATTTATGCAAGGCTGTGCTGTGTGTCTTCTCTTGATAAATCCCAGCACTGCAGAGCTCCGAAAAATAAAGAAAAAACATTCTTCAATAATCACAACAAGACAAGAAATACGGACACACAAACTGCAGCATGACAGATAAACAAGAATTTACAGCTGTGCTATGTGCAGGCACTTAGCAGAAGTTTTTTCTTGTGTTTTAAAGAAAAATTTATTGCCATAACTAGCATGAGTTTCTTTCTAGTGAATGGACTACAATTTGACTCTTTCATCTCTGCTTTGAGCCACAATTTTTCAATTAAAAAAGGAGCAGGATGAGACAAATCCTGACTGACTTTATGGAGAGACCCTGGCCTGCAGTTTAACAGACTTGAGGGAGTGTAGGACTTGCAAATGCACTTTCAGCATCTTTAAATTTGGAAATATTTCACACTGCTACATGAGGTATGAAGGAAAGCAAAATCTTCAAGACTCTCAAGGACATGATCATTAGTTTATATTCAGGTAACATGCCCATCATGTTACTAGAGGCTGTTACTCTTTACTAGAGGCTTTAGAAAGCCTTTAAACATAAACATGAAAGTTCTAACCTACTGTTTGGCTGAATTGGTGTAGGTGATCTTAACACACTTGTAAGGCAGTAGAAGGCACTAAATAGCACCTGCAAAGCAGTCTGTGTGTGGCACCTGTTTCTCAGGAGCTATGTCAGAAATTCAGGAGCTATGTCAGAAATTCAGTGTCAGCATGCAGCCTGGCTGAGGAGTAGTGAATGCAAATTCCCCTAGGAGCTCCCTAAAGCCAACATTTTCCATTTCCTATATGCTGGTGTTTTTTTTAAAGAAATCAGTCCAGTGTGTGTATAAGATCAGCTTACTTTTCTCCTGACATTTATTGGAACAATAATAATTTTTAAAAATTAGATGTTATCTGGAATCAACGAATGCATACTCACATGTCTTTCTTTTGTCAGCTTAAAGGCAACGGTTAACCTTTGTGTATTCATCCATACATACAATAAAATTGTCATGTCTTCCTGACATTGCAACAAATGAAAATGTGCATCTATATAACTTATAAAATTAATATAAATTATAAAAACAACGTGGAAGAGTACATGAGCAGCTGTATATTCAGTATTGCTAATACTGAATGGATCAGTAGTCTGCAAAAAAAGAGTTGGCCCAGTAAGTTAGGATAAACACAGATTCTAAAAAAAATATGAAAGCATATTTCAAATGAGAAATACAAAAGGTTTAAACCAAACATTTACTGAAATCTGATGCCACTAAATAGCTTTGTTACCTTAGGCAGCCTATTTAACTGCTGCCTCTGTTTACTCATTTGAAGTATGAGAAAATGTCTCCTTATCTGAATGATAACTGAATTTTCCTGGGAAGGTAGAACAGCTTATGAAAGAAGAGATTTTTGACTTTATTCAGTCTACTCTCTCTGCCCAGAGCAGGACCTACTTTGAAGATCTTAGATCCAGCTTCAGATCTTAGATCCAACTTCAAAATGAAATCAGTTTACTCTGGACCTTAACCAGTCACTCTTCAAGTATCTCCAGTGCTGATACTTGAACCTGCCCTAATTCTTTATGAACATTTATTTTCTCCAATTACAAAAGTGAATTTCTTGCACTGCAGCTTGCATCCACTCTTTTATCCTGACACTGAGAAAAACCATCTGTCTCTGTCTTCCCTACCCACTCTCATCAGTCAGAAATCAGGGTTCCTTCCTGTCAGCCTCCCCTTCCTGAGACTGAACTATCCCAGCTTTCTTTGTCCATTCTGTGCACCTGCCCTGCCCAGCCTGTGTCCCACTGCTGGGCTCCATCCAGTTCCTCAGCCTCTCTCTTCTACTGAGGAGCCCCAAATTGGGAGCAGTGCTCCAGGTGCAGCCTCTCCAGTGCCAAAGAATGGGGAAGGACTGCTGCTCTCAACACTACTCCAGTGATGAGCTGAATTCTGATGGACTTTGTGGTCCTGGTTACAACTTGGTGGTCCTGCCAAGACATATTTTGAACAGTTCAAAGTCTAAAAATTACTTCAGAAATTGTTAGGTAGTATTTATGCAAGAAAGAATGACGACTTGAGCTTTTTAATCTCACTCAAAAGATTTACTTAGCTAAATTATCAAAATTTGAACTTTATCTGACAGAGAGTTCCTGTAGAGAGATGTCAGAGACCTTTTAGAAAGAATATATTTATTATCATGATGTACTTACACTGCTGCCAGATGGAAGATTTAGTTAGGGAGTAAAAAACGTAATTTCATAATCTGATGTGACAACTGAGTTGCTTCTTCCTATTTAAAAAGAATAAATGAGAAGAAGGTATATTAATTAGAGGAAACCAGCATTTGTGATTGCCTTCAGTTAAAGCACAAGTCTCTCTCTCCCTTTCTTAGTTTCTATGTTGCTATTCTTCACTGGTTCATCCACCTTAAACATGGTTATTTATCATTCCCTTAACACAATCATGCTATCAGCACAACACAATTGCCTCACTTTTTTGATGCTTTATCATTTTTTTTCCACTAGTTTCCTTCTAACAACTCTAGCTCCATCAATGTGCAGCTATTGTAAAAACAGATTTGTTTATTTTACTTCCTTTTTTTATAAGATCCCAGAGTGCAGCCTTGCTGAGAATATTTTAGACAGTTTTGCCATTCCCATTATATCAAACACATGTATGTTATTCTTCTTTATCTTCTGCAGACAAGAACACAAATGTGCATTCCTGCAAGCATTCTTCCCCGTGGCAATCAAGGTGTTCATACCCGAACTGTGTCAGATACAGCATCCTAACAAGTGAACTGCTCAGTGCTCTCCATCTGCAGTGGTGTAACACTATAATCAAACACACTTTTCTACTGTACAGATTTCTGGGCAGACTAGCAAACTAGCTTTTTATATTCCCAGTGATTTCAACAGTGGTAGTTAAATGCACTTCTGAGGATTTGTCCACATATAATTTTTACTTTTGCTGGCTATATTAATGGTAGCTTAAAAGCATAGGACTAATATGAGATTTTCAGGTATACTAAATCTGCTCCTGCTATTATAAACAAGGTTGACATGCAATCTTGCTCATAAATATATCCTATTTCATTTTACATAGATTTTCTTTTTGTTTTTTTTTTTTTTTAAATCCCCCATTACCATGGAAAGGCATACCTGAAGCTTACATCATGTTCTTCTCTCCAGCCCAACTGTACTCAGAGACACTGAAAAATCTGCTGTTTCCTGTACACAGTCCTTTCACTTAGGCTTTTGGTTTTAGTCTTCTCACTCCTTTCATTCCCTTTCCTAAAATGATATAAATAGAGGATTTTCAACATCCTTTTAAAGAGAGACACTCCTCCCAAATCACCTCTGCACCTCTTTTGTTTTACAGTTCACCTCCCATGATTGCAGAGGATCAGATCTTCAGACTGTATCCCCAATATAGTGTTCTCCATGGCCAGTCAGAAAGGTATTAATTAACAACTCCCTCAGTCTTTTGGAAGGGTTTTGCCTGAAATGTGAGAACTTTCTGTGGACACAGCTTGACTGTAACTGTCTCCTGTGTGAGTTGTAACTGCAGCCAGAATATAAAGCCCAGCTCTGGTGAGAGAAAGAGATCTGTGCTCAAAAGTATCCAAAGCTGAGGAACTGCTGCAGCTAGTGGTGGCTGAGGAAATTTTTCTTAGCACCTAGGTTGATGCTGTTTGAGAAAAACACACTGATGAAGCATGAGAGTAATTTGTTACACAAAAATTGGCTTTTACTTGTTAAGGTTCTTAAATTTCATGGCAGTGGGTAAAGCATTAGATTGTGCAGTTCAGCACTGCAACAACTTCCAGATGTGGTTACCTTCTGACAGATGTCTGTCCAGTGGGCTGAGAAAGGCAAATCAGTCTCAGCCCAGTCCTCACCTGAAAAGTCATCTTCATGAAATGCTTCATACTCTGAATTTGCACTAAGTGGTGATGGTAGAAGAGACAGAGATTGAAGAGATGTTTTGTGCCATTTCTTTCATGCCTCTAGGCAATCCTTCTTGGTCATGGTTGAGATATTTTGCAGAGAAGTAAAGACAGGGGTGTTTATCTTCCCTCCCTGTACCCAGCTGTCTTCTGGGGAGGAGCAAATAGAGATTAAATGCTTTTCAGACAGAAGTTAGTCAGGTGAATTCATTTTGCTTCAAATTCCCTTTATGCTTATATCTCACACTGTGTTCACAGGGAGATATACACATTTTTCAAAATTTAAGACTGTTATTGAAGGTGCCATGTGAAAATTTTACCATTTACATGCAAGACAGCCTAATAGACAGGGGCAGGGGGAGAAGAGGGAATGAAACTAAAATTGCAGAAATCTCATTTACCTTTCCACAGAAGCTAGACCCCAATTATTTACTTTCCAGTCTTCTAGCATGTGTGAAACATTATTTTGTGCATGCTATTACACCTTACTTGGATGCATGCTCATTTCCAAGTCAGACTAAGATACCTTGGCCTCCCTCACAAAGTGTCTTTAAATACCAATTAAATAAATATTTAGTTGTCTAAACCTTTGATTTATTTTTTTTTCTCATCATTTCCTCAGCATGCCTAGAGAAGGGGAGACTGAGGGGACCCCTAATTGTGGTCTTCATATTCTCACAAGAGGAAGAGGAGGGGCAGACACTGATCTCTTCAGCCTTGTGACCAGTGATAGGACTTGAGGGATTGGCACGAAGCTGAGCCAGGGGAAGTTTAGACTGGATATCAGGAATAGATTTTTCACCCAGAGGGTGGTTGAGCATTGGAACAGATTCCCCAGGACGGTGGTCACAGCACTAAACCTGACAGAGTTCAAGAAGTGTTTGGACAATGCTCTCAGCACAGGGTGTGATTCTTAGGGTATTCTGTGCAGGCCAGGAGTTGAACTCTGTGATCAGGATATTATATGATCCTATAATTTTGCATTTTGTACTTCCTCATACACACAGTTAAAATGCTCAAGAAGAGACAAAAGAAATGTAAAGATTATTCCTTGGGGATCCCTGAAATTATTACATACATTCAATTTAAATTCACAAGGAAACCCTTTTCCAAATTTTCTGGTTTATTTTCTCAAATAATATATGTATTCCTTCCAGTAAAATAAAAGAGGCACAAAAATATTTTAATGCTTAATTAAAACCGTTTGCTGGATTATCTGTGGTTTTTTTTTTCCATTGTTGTTTTTAATGGCAAGTGCTTGCACATAGTATCCCAAAGATGTCATAAAACTTCAGCTTCATAGTAATTGATCTGAAACTTTCAGGATCCTAGCACAGGACATGAGGAGACAGTGGGTAGATAGAAGCAGGGAATCATAGAATGATTTGGGTTGGAAGGGAACTTAAAGACCATCCAGTTAACCATGGGTAGCTTCCATGAGATCAGATTACTCAAAGCCACATCCAACCTGGCCTTGAATATTTCCAGGGATGGGCATCCACAACTTCTCTGGGCAATTTATTCCAGTGCCTTACACCCCTCACAGGAAAGGATTTCTTCCATATACCTAATCTAAACCTGCTCTCTCTCAGTTTGAAGCCATTCCCCCTTCCCCTTTCACTAACTGCCCTTGTGAAAACTGTCTCTCCATCTTTCTTGTTGGCTCCCTTTAGCTACTGGAAGGTGCTATTAGGTGTCCCTGGATCCTTCTCTTCTCCAGGCTGACCAACCCTAACTCTCTCAGACTCTTCTCACAGGATAAATGTTCCCTCTAATCATCTTCATGGCCCTCCTCTGGGCTTGCTCCAACAGACTGATGTCCTTCCTGTGCTGGGCACCCCAGGGCTGGATGTGGTTCTCCAGCTGGGGTCTCATGAGAGCAGTGTAGAGGGCTGGAATCCCCTGCCTTTACCTGCTGCCCATAAAAAAGGCTGATCAGCAAGCAAACCCAACCAAACCTAATCAAATAAACCATCCCCCCCAAACCAAACCAAACCAAACCAAACCAAACCAAACCAAACCAAACCAAACCAAACCAAACCAACAAACCCCAAACCATTACATTTATAGTATTTTAAGTGCTGTAAAAGAAAGAAGATTGGTCCAATTGGACCGAAATACAAAAAGCTCAGAAAGCAGTGTCTTTAACTGGAAAATCAGTGTGTGTTGACAGTAGCAGGAGTTATAGGAGAAAGAAAATAAAATAAGATTGTATCAAAGTAACTGAGGTTAGAAGGAGAGAAAGAGATATGGGGACAAAAAAATAATTACCAAAAGAAATTAATGTGTTGACAAGGCTGCTAGTGAAACCTGACTGTCTCATTCTTGGTATGAAAAAGGATGCCAGTGTTAACAATGAAAGTTACGTGTACAATGAATTGCAAAATTATATGCAAACTTCAAGGTGAACTTTTTGAATTATAAGACTTGTAAGGAGCTGCAGCAAGTTGATGTGCCAGGCTTATTAGCATTCCACAATCCCTGCATGGGAAACATTCCCTTTTGTATTGTGAATTCAAACTTTTACACCTCCTAGAATGATTTTATTCAGAGAGCTCTATTGCTGGGGTATTTTTATTTTTTTTTTTTTAATGGATAAAAGAAATTGAAAAGTAAAGGACACACAATCTAAATGAAAGCTAGCTAACAAGCTCCTTGCTAAGAAATGCACGGAATTCTTTCTAAAGCCTGTTTAGAGAGCTAAAAGGCTAAAATTTTCAAGCTACAAGATCATTCTTAAATCTCTGTTAGACTGCAGATGAATATATTTGCAAGGGGAAAGTCAAAATGAACAAAGCATCCATACTTAGGAAATCTCCTATGTAGCAAGTCCTCTCAACTATTAATGAAGGAAGTACAATTTACCTCCCTTCACAACAAATAAAAATGAATTATTTGTATGACTATTTAAAAAATATTTTAATTACCTTATCTACTTCTAGAATTCTTTAGCCCTTTTCCTTATTAACACATGTTGACAAGAAAGTGATAAAACATTAAAAAGATGCAAACCAACCATTTCAGATACTGTTGTATCACTGAACGATTCAACAGTTCACAAAGATATGAGATACCAAATGGGTCCTTCTCCAGCTATATGTATTAGGATTTTACAGAGCATTAAGATTTTATAGGCTTAAACCTCAATGCATTTGCTGAAAAAGTTGGGGGATGTTGAGGGGCAGTAGTATAGACATTCCTTGCATGTTCAGTTTGGTCTGAACCATGGCCACATCAAATATCTGCTAGATTACCAACTCTTATTTGTGCAGTTCTGATCATACCACTAAGGGATGCTGAGCACTGATCATCAGGCCATTTCTCTGTGCTGAACAGAACTCTATTTTGCCAGATGAATCTTTGGAGGTAGGCTGTGCACAAAAATGGAATGACAAAAGCCTGTTTTGCATGTCTGGGCAGGGCCTGATTTTGGTTCTGGCTTGATTTTGCACTTAACCACTTTGGTTGTGACCTAATACTTGTTATTAACCAAACCTCTAGGGTTAAGCCCCTTGAACACTACTAGTTTAAAGATGTATGGGCTGTGGACTTTGTATTACCTTTAGATAACCCAAAAAGATTATGGCTTTGCAGAAATATCTATTTCACTACTTAGACAGATTAAATTCATTTTAACTGGTAAAGCTTTGTCTTTAATTCCTGCTGCAATTCATTACCTCCAGTCACAGGGTATAATAATCTATTTTGCCAATTATACCTTTTTTTATTTCTCTGCAATTCATCATTATTATTTGATTTTTAGGTATAAAAGGAAAAGTACTAACCAACAAAATTACCTAGGACCATAATGACCTAGCACAATGAAGCCATTCATCATCAGTACCAGGTCTCACTCTGAATAGATCCTACAAATAGTTTCAATTAATAGCTTTATACAAGTACTTCTGTAAAACATACATTAAACATTGTGACTGATTCTGGGGGCTGCTGAGTTGGAATTAATAACAGCTGGAAGTCTTTTATGCAACTCAATCTGGATCAGAAGTAGCTGATCAGCCCAATCAGACCCATTTAGGAAAGACTTCACCCCAAAAGTCTTTATGCATAGAAATGTCTCACACAATTTAGCAGGAAGATGTTGAATAACTGTGGCTCCCAAACTAGAAATGTCAGTTAGGAGGTGCTGGGAGATGAGAAGAAACACTGAAGAGGAGGAGGAGGAGGAAGTTGATACCAATCATCAGGTACTCTTTCATGATATTGTTTCTGTGCATGCATAATTATTTGCAATTTACTTTTGTTTATATTAAGGTACATAAGTGAGAGGACAACCTTAATGCAGAATTTCATATTGGCTATCACAGAAACTCCTTCCCCTAGCAATATTATAATGAACTCATACATATATCTAGTTTGATAAGTTTGGCACCAATTTAATTTCTTAAATTAATCCTGTTACCAGATCCCTGCACAGATTCCTTCTTTCACACTGAAGATAACAAAGTATTTTTTTATCCTCCACTTAGATATGCATACAATTAATATATAGAAGCTTCAATAAGGATATATCAAAGGCAAACCATGATAAGCAACACTGTACATTAGCACTGAATTGTTCCATTTCCAAAGTCTGTATAAATGGAACATTGCCCAGAGAGGTGGTAGATGCTCTGAAACATCCAAGGCCAGCTTGGACAGGGCTCTGAGGAAAATGGCCTAGTGGAAGGTGTCCCTTCTCATTGCAGGGGTTGGACTAGATGGCCTTTAAATGTCCCTTCCAACCCACATTATTCTATGATTCTAAGATTTGAACAGGAGGCTGCTAAAGGGGAGGTACCATTTCCAGATGAGTGATTGCTAAATTGCATTTCAATTCACTGGTTTAAGCAACCAAATACTTCTGCCACACTCCACAAATAGGTGTTACTTGATAAATATAATCTCTTTCACAACATTTGTCCTGTCTTATACACAGTTGCACAAAGTTAAATAAGTAGCTGTATATCAAACCTCTAACTTTCTGGTTCTCAATGGATGAATTACTTAATATCATTACACACAAGCATTAGCAAAGAACATATTTTAACAGCAATTAATGGCTAAGAGACCCCAGACTTTTCCTTAAAGATATTGAACATCCTCTGTACAAACGCCTCAATTTGTATTGAATACTTTATAGAATTTTGAAGGCCACTAGAATATCTATGGCACAAAATATTTCCATATTAACATACAACAAGGATGCTTTGTAACCAATGAACTTTGCAGCATTAATTTATAATATTTTCCACATGTATTGAAAGTCACTAGACAAAACAAGACATATTGGGCTGTCACCATGTAATATGATGACCATGAATTTGCACTGTGGTTGATTTAACATATTTTAATATATTTTTATGTAAGTTATTCTGTCTCTTTTTAACAATGTAAAAGAACACAATCTTAGTATAAGCACAGTGTTGCATTAAAGATCGGGTTTATATGTATACGTCACATATTGGTCAATAACTCTTTTCATACAAAAAGTGGAAAAAATAAGCGTTTTCTCTTTTAGTACTGACCTATCAGCTTCAGAAAAACTGATATGATTTCAGTGACCACAGGTAAATTCAGAGGTGCAGAGAGGAGAGAGGCTCAAATAAACAGCCAATGGTTAGAGTTGTTGTTTGAACCAGTTTTTCCACCTCCAGGTATTTGATTAATTCTAGAGTATAAATCTTTCTCTTATACCTCCAAAGAGCGAGTCTTAGCCATGCAGAAATTCCTGATTCTAGGCTATACTTCACACTTTTTTGAAGGAAAAGAAATATCAAGAGCTAACTACTCTATCCCATTACATAGAGTAGCCAGGTAAAGAAATCTCCACATATAAAAATTTATTTATCTTGTGACCCATCCAAGTAATTCCTAATACTATGGTTGAACTATTCCCGAGATATATATACCAATGGAAAGGAGTAATCTTCTGAAGGTTACTCTCATGTAAACATATTCTACTGGCATGTTGATTGTGCTAGAAAGGCAGCTTGATGGCATCCTTTTATTTGTAACATGCCTATTCCCATTACTTTGATTGAAATGAGCAGTTTAACTTTTTGTCTGCATGACCCTTGGGTCAGCACATCACAGTTTGCCAAGCACAGTGCACTTGCCAGAGCTTGTAATATTAAGGTTTCATGCATCAGCATTTCACTGCAGCCATCTCTCATCAACATTGTTCTTCCCAGGATGTTCTCAACACAAATTTTCTTGGCTTTGTGCATGTGCTTGCATCACAGACTCCACAGTGGAGGTTTTCAGTGATACATACTCAAAGGATATAATGCAGGTATCATGGATTTTTGATCAAAGAAATGTTGGGGAAAATAAACAGTCAAGAAATTAAACAGAAGGATCATGAAAGAAATCTAGGACTTGAATTTTCTATGTACTTAGAGGTAAATGCAGGTCAAGCACACTGGCATGGCACTCCTTTTTGCTTTGGCCAAACAGTCCAACTCCAGTCTCTGGAGTTAACTAGCAGAACATTTGCATTAAGATAAATTGTTTCAAGATACCTGCATATGCCATAGGGACCTTGTGATAGTTTTAGATTCAGTCTGGATGCTGGACATGCTCTGCACCTTTCTGAGATCTCTGCAACAATGAAAGAAGAGTGATTGAGTGTCTAGGTGATGTAGAAGGTGATATAGACAAATTGATGTGGAAGAATTAGGCACCAGGATGCCAGCACATTGGTTACCTGACTGAGGCTAACCAGCAGGAAATGTAAGAACGCAGAACACACCTTTGCTTTTGCCACTCAGATAAAACAGCTTTTAGCTCTGTGTGTGAATTTGAGGGTGGGAAAAAGGAAATTTCATTTACAGAATGAAATGGTTTTTTTCTCAGTGTAGATGCCATCTTAAAGAAGAAAATATATAACAATACTTTAAAAGCGACACCACACATGCAACAACTTTGCTGTATTTTTAAAAGACAATCTGTACCAACAAGAAAAAATTTCTTTGAGTAACTCTGATTTTCTGATCCTTGTTTTCCAATACACATCTTAAGAAACAGCATGCCTGCTTGGCAAAAAGAAACCATTATTAATGCATGGAGGAAGAGGGCAGGAGATCTGCTGGCAGCCTGAGCCTATCTACCCTGGTTTATGACCAGCAGTGGATTGGCTTTATCTTTAACTAAAGCTCATAACTCTTGCTCACAATAATAACGAGCAAACAAGCTCAGCTGCTAAACTGATAACCTCAGAAGCAGCCTAGCTTGACTACACAAATCCATTTTAAAACCCATTTAACTCTGGTGCTAGCTATAAATATATACTGTAAAGTTTTATCTGAGGTCAAATATCTCAGAGTTTGTGTAGGGGTTGACATGGTTATAGCACTAGAGGGTTCTCCAAAAGCACACTGCTGACTGATCACCCAGCTACTCATTCAGTGAAAATCAATGCTAAAGCAGGTGCTGGTTTTCAGTGCAGAGTGTTAGCATTATCACTGACCTGTCATTGATCTGATGTAGAAGTTTCATATTGAAAGAGAGTTCATCTAAAATAAAGAGATTCATTTAACTTTCACTTTGTTTGTACAGCATACTGGGTAACCACTACTGGAGTTGAAACCATCTGTGTAATTTTTGAGCACACACAAAAATATTACTGGTAGCATTTCTTTCTTAACCTGAAATCCACAAGATCAAGCTTTTAGCAAATTTATTTAGACATTTATGTATGAAAAAGTTTGCTGGGCAACAAGAGCTAAAATAAGCAATTTTTTGTACTAACCATGGATTTTGCTGTAGCCAGGCTGCACTTTACCAAATAATTTCAGAATAAATGTTATTTATAATATTCTACTATGAAAAAAAATTCCAATAATACTGCTATGTTTCTGAACATCATGCTACATCAGCCTCTGATATTCAAATACCCAAAAAACTCTCTATATGAATTTATGAATCTGTGCTTTCCAAAAGAGAGTTAATACTCATAACCCTGCAAGCAGTAATTCCCTTATCTGCAGTGGTGAATTTCTGAATAAAGTACAAGTTAAATGTAGTTCTTAGAAAATCCTTCACAAAGCAAAGGTTGTGTTTCAAATTATTTGGAAACTAAGGAAAAGAGATTACAGATTTGCAGCACATGAGAGCACTTACAAATACTATAAAGTACAAAAATCAACTATAAGTTCACAAACTCCACAAATCCCAGCTTCTATTGAATTAATTTTCCTCACTGAGGGCATTTTACAATTTCATCCCCTAAAAGTCAGCTTATATTTTGTTTCTTTCATCCAACTTTTCATGAATTTATGAGGTGACGGATTACTTGCAGTTCCTTTAATGCACATTAGTTTTACTAAGGCAAGAGAAATCCCAACTGATATTTCATGAAGCTGGCTGAGGACTGTAGACACCAGAGGCTGTTCCCTCTGAGTGCATCTCAGCCTCTCAAAGGCAACATAGACTTTTCACTTTTCTCTGAAGCACTAGGCTCAGATGTTTGTGAGAGACAAGACATTAGAGCTGATGGACCATCAGTCCTATCTAATATGTAAAATAATCATTAAGAAAGAAACACTCATTCAAGGCAAAGAGAAGTGGTCAAAGTAGAAGGCTTCAAACATTTAAACATGACCTTTTTAACCTGTTTCACAGCAAGGAATTTATTATATTCTGAAAGAGTTAAGAGGGACCAGCAACCACTTGTTTTACTCTTAGAAAGGACTTATGCTATTTCTTACAATTGACTCTCTCTTTTGGCAAGTAAGCTCCCAGCAAAAAGAATAGACCTTGAGGGGTTTTCTTTGAGGGATAAAGGGAAAGAAGAGGATTTAAGCAAATGGAGATGATCAGGTCTTATTGTGGTGATGAAAAGTTGCATGTGAGGAATTAAGGAAAAAAGAGAATTTGATGAAAATCTGATGTATAAACAGAAGCATGACATAAAAAACCTGCTTTGCTCTCCAAAACGTTAGAATTATTCAATGGCATGGCAATTCCAATATAAAGACAGCTGTTTGAGGCACATGATGTTACCCTTTATGGGTTTATGAGGTTTGGGGGGGGTTTTGTTGCTGCTCGGCTGGTTTTTTTTTGTTTTGTTTGTTTGTTTTTGGTTTTTTTTTATATTTTGAGGTTTTTTGTTTGTTTGTTTGGGTTTTTTTTTGGTTGTTGGTTTTTTGTTTTTTTTTTTTTTTTTTTATTAGAGAGCTTCCTCAAGAGACCATCTTGAACAGCTTCCCAGCCAGGTCACTTGAGCATTTTTAAAAGCATTTAATGGTAAACTGAGAGACTAAGGGAATCCTTGTGATAGAAATCAGAACCTAGTAAATACACAAATTAAAGTAGACAAATGCTAACACAATTTATTATCTATATTTCAATAAAAAATACATGAAATAATTTGAAATAAAGCAGAATAGAGCTTTTAGTAGCTGAACACAGATACTAGATTTTTGTTTTTCTTTTTCTGATTTAGGTTTACTATTACTAATTTGAAGGATGCTTACTATATAAAGGAAGCTTGTGGATAACTGCCTTAATTAGGAACCTAAATCTCCTATATGTACTCTGGAAGATGATCAAGACCTCATTCTATAGATGTAACACAAACTCTTTTACCCTCTTCAAGTATGAAGTCCAACCGTGAATTGGTATTTTTGGCTGCATGATTATTTTTAGGAAACTGGTTCTTCACTGTTGCTGGCTTGGGCTGTGTGCAATAAACTAAGGACAGACTGGAACCAAGAGTTGATGGTATTAAATTCATTGAGCCTGTGGTAGCACACTTTTCCCCTTCTGTTTACATTTTCTGACCTTGAATGCAGACCCTGTTGACAGCTGAGAGGATCCATGTTTTTCTAGTATCTTGAGGACAATGTACAAGTACTGTGTGATTATTAATAAAATGTCAGAGAAAAATATCTTTTCCCTTTAAATATTTATATCTAAGGAGTCAAACTTGGTGAGCCAGAGATAGTGTGCACGGATGGGACCAGCTGGAAAAAACAGGCACTCTCTCAGGCTAGAGCAGATCTGACACTTAAAAATCTCCTGCAAAACACAGGTTAAACAAAGACACTCATCCCCTGTTTTAAGGTTTAGTTATACAGCTTTTCTGTTGAAGCCAAAAACTGGTTTAGGTTTTTTCCCCTCAGATGGTGTAAATAAGAGATATTACGGTTTCTTTGTTGGAATGCTGTTGCCTCTTCAGGCCATTGTCACAGATACAAAACAACCAACTTTTATATATTTATCATCAAAGTGAGTCTGATGAGAAATACAGATAGAAATATCTAGAAATCAAAAAAGGATAAACAAAAAGATTAATATTTTTCTAGTTTGAATTTCAAAACATATAGTTGACACAAACTGTACCAACTTAACACCCTATACCTAAGGTTTGATTAAGGACTGCTGTTTCCCTCAGTTTATAATCTAGCAAATAGCAGATAAAGTTCTCAAGTTAACTGCAGTTTATGAGAGGATTAATTTTATTTTTTGTGTTGTTTGTTTTAAGGGTAAGCCAATATAGGTTCTTTACATTAGACTTAAAAATCCAACAAAATAGTATAATTCATAAAAATTCCTCTTAGGTTTCCATCTGGAGAGATAAATACTTCAATCTGAACCCCATGTTTCCTGTGATTGCTTTAGCATTGTTTGTAACAATATTTAAGGCATTTGTTTGGCAGTAGGACGTTCCACTTATTTCTCCTACTCCCCTATTAATTTATAAAAAGGATGAGCTTGCGACTCAGGAGGAAATGTGCTCATTCTGCTTTTTCCTGCCATGCTATTTATTCTCTCATTGGTTTATTTACTGGAGGGCAAACATATTGTGCCCAGTTACTTGTGATGCTCTGCCGCTGAAATGCTGGTTCTAAGCGTGATATAAAATTGTTGATGTTACTCCTAGGGTCAGTGCTGGCCCCCCCAAAGAAAAAGTGGGGTTTTTTTGTTTTTTTGTTTTTTTTTTTAATTCTGGGCAGTTGTGTCTCATTTCCTTACAGTTTATACACTCATGTTCCCCCTGTTTACTAAGTTGCTGGGCTACTTCAAGAATAGCATCTATAAGGCCAAGCTGATTTACTTATAGACTCTAATTCTACTTTGGAAATGGAAATCACCATGGCTGTTCTTGCTTTTAGAGTATTTTTATGTGAGCATTTGTACATAAGTACATGTGTGTATAATTTTATTTTCAGAATAGTCTGTATTCAGAAAAAAGCCTATGTACTTCCACTGAAATATTCTAGTTAATATGTTGTACATTTCTGCATGCATTTTGCTGCAGAGAATTGTACAGCAGCTGCTACCTCAGTAAGTTCCTAGTTAAGGGAAAAAGGACTACAATCTGCATCACCTAAACTTGTACATTCCCTCAGAATTAAGGTTAATAATAAAAATTAGAACAGAAGTCTTATGAGATGAAAAATTCCTGTATATACTTCCAACAGCTGACATTCATGAACCCTTTAACACACACACAGAAAACCAGATGATAACAAGTAAAATGTTCTCAGAATTCTGCTATGCTCATGTTGATTTCCTCAAAGGGTACCTTTTTTTTTTTTTCCCAGTATATATAACTAAAGGATCCCGGGCCATTGCTGAGGCTTCTAGATGCTAATGAAATAGAAATAACTGGGGAAAAGAAGAGATTTGCATCCATAAATAGACAGAGGCACAGAGCACACAAGATCTTAAAATGCTTGCCATAAATAAATACTTGAAAAACACAGCAATTGCTCTATACTACAAATATATTCTCTTCTTAGAACTGAACCTCTGTGAATCATGAAGGCTAGTGCTATTGAAGGCATGACCTGCTAAACTGGTGGTGACAATTTTAGGTTTCAAAATAGAAAGCTCTTAGAAAAACTTATTTACTTGCTGAGTGCAGCACCACAGAAGAAATGAGAGCTGCACAACATTGCTAGGGAAAAGGTGCCACAATTTTAGGTCTGCCAAGTTTTAGAACAGGAGTTGAGAGGCAGCAGGAAGGAGAAGTGGAAATAAGGAAGAGTTTTACTAACTCTGTATTCGTACAAGGAAGCTCTGCTGAAATGACCAGCCAGTTGGAGAGAGGAAGTGTCTGCCCTCAAAGTGGGTTATGGCAATTCCAGCAAGGGCGGGTGGGGAGAGGAAGGGCAGGAGCCAGGAGTCAGGAAGGCATGGACAAACATTTCTGTATTCTGCTCTCAAGCGTGCTGCTGGCAGTCCTGCTGCTGCCGCTCCCCTCGCCTTGCCAGCGCTCAGGCTGGAGCACTTCCTGTGCTCTGAGCCTGCTCTTGGAGTCATGAGTCCCTCTCAGAGGGACAAGGGCGCCAGCATTTACAGCAGGATGTCAACTCTACGTAGGAGTCTGACATTTGTGGGTAGGAATGCTTTAAATGTGGTTTAAACAGCGCCTGGTAGCATGAACAGGTGCAAACATTGATAAACATACAGTAATTGTGGAGATGACTTTTTGTGCAACACTCAAGGGAAGAAAATTTAAAATAATTTTTAAAGGCATGCATGAAAATAAAAAGGGGTTTTCTGTAAGTTCTAAAATCCTTTTTTACTCTGAAAAAAAACTATTTCTGCCTCAAATCTTGCTCCTTAGAAGCTCAAAGAAACCTGAGTACAATACTGGTACTGCTAATAATGCTAATCAAACTATGATTCAGGTGAAAAGGAGATTATTAATTTATTTTTGATTCTGATATTGATATTTTACTATAACAGACATTATCTTTATGAAATGTCTTTTAGCACATTCAGCCTGTTAAGTGAAGTCACACCTGGTCCAGTTGCTGATCTGAAAGGTAAGAAATAAGTAAGAGAAATACTTAAAAAGAAGAGAGAGAACTAGGCAGACTTTAATCATAAGCAAACATGGTATTCACAAGTGCAGTCACTATTTTGCCATACTAGCATCAGGAGGAGGCCCTGGCACATGCTGAAGTTTTGCTCTGCCTTGGGACAGGGTTCAGCACAGTGAACAGGCTTTGGGCTCTGACCAGATTATGCCTCATGCTCATCATAAGCATTTCTTACTTAATAGAGTTTGTCTGTAACAGAGCCTAAGAGGACTATTATTAAAAGATTAGGCTGCCTCCCTCCTCTTGCTTAATTAATTTTTCAGTGTATAAGGGAAACTCCATGGTCCCCAGCCTATGGCTGAGGTAACACATTACAGTATGTGATCACAGTCAGACTACTGAGTCTACTACAGTCCTTTTACAGAAAGTAAACAATAATGCATACAAAATTTTCACGGGAATATTTAGAGAAAATTTTATGCCAAACATAATTTTATGATGTTTTTAGATGGAAATTTGCATTGGAAAAAATCTTAGGCGTAGGTAGGAATGAATCAGGCACTGCATGTTGTCCTCAGATAGCAAATGACCCTGTGTGAAGGACATTACTTTATCACTCTTTATTACTTTATTCTCATTCAAGTGACATTAGCCAAGTCCTGACTCTTAAGCAATTAATTTAACTCTTCTTCTTCCCAGTCTCAGGTGACAGTTCTTGCACTAGGATGTTGCCTCCAGTTTCTCACAACAAGCTGAAAGGTCTTCCTCCATGTTTAGCATAGTGACATTTCTGAAAGCTTTTCATCAGGTTAGCAGCCCTTTCACTGTGGCTTCCTAGCCAACACATTTCACTGTGAAGTAGAAGGAAAGAAGGAAATGAGAATGTCTAACTTCTCAGTTTCAGCTCAGAGTAAACACTCAGCTACAAGCTGTTTCAAACAGAGAAGAGTCCTGTCCTTCATTTTTTAATTCTAGTTACTCAAGTGGATTTACTTGGGCACTTACAGGTGAAACATGGGATATGAATTTTATCAGCAAACCAGACAGGCATTCTAAGCCACATGCATAGAACTCAAAGGAGAAAAAGGTGAGGGATATCACCTTTTCCTGATATGTGACTTGGTCAAAGCCAACAAGCAGGTCAGTAAGGAAGATGCTAGATGAAACCATTAGCTTAGTCTATAAACCAGCAAGGAGGTAATTTCCTTTTGCCATTGATATGACATCAAATTCCAGGTCACCAGCTATTTCAATGCATCAACACATTGCTATCTCAACACAAATAATTTAAAATTTATAAAAAAACTAATAAAGCTGAATTATTCCTAACAATGGTAGCTTGAAATACCTATCTAATGAATGGCTGTCCACAGCTCCTTGCAATTCCTTACCAGTACTTCATCTACACAGACAGCCCCTTGTGAAAAAGTTCATCCAACAAGATGATCTGTCAAGTATATGGTTTTACTCAATCTAATAAATACTTGTAGCTCCCCAACAATCCTTCATGGGTAAAAGCAGCATTAATCTTGATGAGGCCCTTAATTCAAACACTTAAATCTTTCCATTTGCCAGTTGCCCTTCTTCAGGCAAAATGACATTATTTTCCTATATCAGAAGGCTATAATGAGGATATATACATAAATGTTTGAATATTCTCATATATTAGAGGAAAAAGACAAGCACAGAAATTTCTACAGAAATGTAAATCTAACTTAGCCTTTCTAGATTCAAGTCAAATATCACTTGACTATTCTTGTGCTCACAGTTCAGCTCCTCTCTGCAAAGGTAACTAAATTCATCTCACAACATGTACATAAAAATATAATCACAAATGTTACTATTGTATACTAAAATGTTAGTGTTTTGCCATGAAAAATGTGTGTTGTCTTGGTGGCAGTATTTTATTATTTCTGTCCCACCATGTGTTTGTCATTTGTGGCAGCTTTCCTTTTTAAACCTGAAAATATGAAAAAGCCAGACTCCTGAAAAGCCATGTGTAGAAAAAGGCAAAGCCCACACACATTTAAAATTTTGACAGTTTCAGTACAACATAATGGTCTGTAGAATGAAAAGAAAAATATTAGTTACCTTTCCTTCCCATAAAAGCCCTTAGAACTGTATATGCACAATCTTAATTCAAGAATACAGGGAGAAGCCCTTTCCACTATAGCCACAGGTCCCTGTAGGTGAGAGAGTTCTCTACTGGACACCAGGAGTGTCAAGAATTGTGTCTTTCTAATGTCAAAAATTTATTCTGTGCTCATTATTCTCATGAGCAGAATAAAAACCAAACAACTCTTCAAGAAAAATTTCAGCAGCAGAAGGAGCACATTTACATGAAGTTCCAGCAAGTATGTTTTACCAGCATTTTTGTTTTGCTTTGTTTCTTGCTAAGTATAACTTGACAAAAGATGCTTTGACAATGCAGAACTTCGAAATGTATACTTCAAAATCTCCAGATAACAAAACTGCCTTAAATTAGGTTTTTATCTTGTTCTGAATTTCAACTTTAACAATATTCTTTGCTTATATTTTATAGCTTCCTTTTGCAACAGTGATGACTAGAATATTTTTTCTTTGCAAGCCCTACTAAAAATTTAATAATTTCTGGAGAGAGCAAATTTAAAAGGACAGCTTGATGGGATGCCTGTGATAAAACTTTAGAACTACATACTTTCAGTCTTTCTTTCAAGCACTGAAACTTCTTGGATCTTTGACCAAAAAATTCCAACAATCTAAACCAAAAAATGCTTAGGGAAAGAATGCAAACAACAAGGGCCAAAAAAAAAAATTCTTCAAATCAAATATTTCCTAGTACCAGTAATGAGAATTCTTCTCTGGATCCAAAGGCCTAGTTATAGTCCTCTATTAAAGTGCTTTCTGACAAAGCCTTTCCATAAGCTACCCATTTACAGAAGCCATTCTCCTACTAGAATGAAAACAGCACTTTTGTAAGTTAAACAGCTGAGCAAGTTTGGTTCAACATAAAGGGAAAAGTCAGACCTAAAATTCCTGCAAGCAGCCAAACTGGGAAGTCATATCTCAGAAGTGTTGTCATTTTCCAACTCTGCCAGCTAATAAGAGACTGTGTGGTGAGAATATAGCCTATCTCTAGGAAGTGACTCACCGAAACATCGACCTGTGTTTGTGCTCTCCCTCTAGAAGAGCTCAAAGCAATTTGGAGAGAGACTGAATCTTCTGCTGCAATAGAACAGGATGTGATAGAGTATGCTGTGCATTTGTTTCTGTCTGGTTTGGTTTTTTTTTTTTTTAATTAGGTTTAATGTATGTGAGTCATCATAGATGTTTCCTTCTTTTTGTTTTCCTTAGGAAAAAAAGACAGCTTTTAACTGTTTGAGTCTCTAAACTGGCAGGATTACTTTGAAGTTTTAAAAGGCATTAGACAAGTGTTATTAAGGCAACATGTTTCCTTACTCTCCTAGATGACCATGGCACACAATTAATCATTTTTTCAGTCTTATCACTGTCAAGCCAATAATAAATTCCCTAAATTGCTGATGAAGCACTATTTTTAGAGATATTTTAAGAGAAACAAAATTACAATGAATGCTTCTCTAGCTATGTTATCATTCTTTGCTTGGATAGTTGTGCTTATTTGTAATTCTGACTTTTGCACATGCTCCCATTATAGTAAATAATTTTAAACATAACAAGGTCCAATGGATTATTTTTATTGTTAATGGAAAAATGTCTCACTGGAAGATTTTACCGTGCTTATATGATACTATTTTCTAATGAAAAGCAGATAAACTCTACTTACATTCTGTATAGTGTAGTTAAAACAATTTACAACTGCAGATGAGAATTTAATTAGCCCCAAAGTTTAAATTTTCTTTTGTTTCTGAAAGCTATTAACTTAACCTTCTTGAGATGTATATTCTTATATCAAGAGAGGGAGTTTTATTGTACTGCATAAAGCATATTATCTGAGCATTACTGTGTGTCAAGTGATCAAAGCATTCATAAATGGGTAACTGTACCAACATTACCTGTGTAATTAGAGCTCATCAAAATTATGGCTTCCCATCCTGCAGCACAATAAGTGAATCCTAAAACTAGATGCTAAGATAGCAAATTCACAAACATATATGTCCTAAAAAACCCCATTTATTTTCAACCCTATTGTTTCATCAACTCTTGTGACAGTAGCTTAGCAGCAGATAATTGTTGAAACAAGTGCAAGACTGTCCAAAGGGGTTGATAGGATTGATGCCCCTTCACAGCACAGCAGGATTAATCAGACACACTCCTGGTGGTGGGCTGCTCTATTGAGCAGATGTTTGACCTCCTACAGAAAGTGCTCCTATAAAACATAGTGGTATAATCCCTGTTCAGATACTGGGAAGAAAATTAACTTCTAGCTTCTGCAGACTTACAAAGGGCCTCTATATCCTACTGATTTTAAACCTGTCTTCTGTGAAAGCCAGCTCCACCCCATTATTTCAGGAGGTACCTTTAAACTAAATGAAAATTCTTGTGTGGCAAGCAGCTGAAACAATCTGAGATACCTGTTTAAAAGAAGGCAGCACAGGGAGGTGGCATTATCCTCTTCTATTACTGCAAGTCAGCTTTGAGAAAGGCAGCCCCATCTCAGAGATCAGGATGCTGAGCAGACCTAGCCCCTGTTCGAGGCAGAATCCGTGCTGGGGGCTCTCTGTGCCCCTGTCTGGATGCTCCCTGCCCTTTGCAGCCCCAGCCAGACAGGATGCCTGTCGTGGCTCACTGAAGTGCAGGGCAGGGAGCCTATGTCCTTGCTCTATGTCCTTGAAACCCAGATAGGTTTTGCAGACTCTAACTCACGATTTTGATCCTGTTTTTATGAATTTCCTAAATTCCAGATCCAAGCCATTTTCATATTTTGTCTCTCTCTTGTGAGCTCCTTTCAGAAGTAAAGTGTGGTCCTTTGGAAACTCAACTTTGCAATTAACCATTTGAGGGCATGAAGAATTATGTCATAGCATAATATTTGATTGAAAAGAAACACAGCCTGCAATAGATAGCTTGTTAGAACAACAAGATTAATCTTTTTTTTTGTTACATAAAAGGATGCTTTCATGTTGGCCAGGAACAGCTCTGCTCATATTGATATAGACCTTGTTTTTTTGTCCTGACTCTAATGAAAGGAGAACGAGGCATTTCAGATTTTATTACCACAGTCGCTGCTGAAATGTGTATTAAATTAGAGATGTGCCAGTGCTGGGATTTTAACAGTAATTCAGACAGCTATGGAACCACTACACACACGTTAGTCTCTTCTCTGCTTAACGTCTGCTTCAAATAAATCCAAAGCAGATACTGGCTCACCAAGTCCACACTAAATCCTATGAACTTAAAATAAATACCTCCTAAACTACCTCTTATTAATGATATATATCTATAAATGTGGATATATTCATAAGAAGCTAAGTTTCTCAGACCAAGCACTGCTCACCATTAAATAATTGTTATCTACATTAGTAGAGTGCCTTGATTCTTGGGATATTTTTTAAAAAAATTATTTATTTATAATTTAAAGAGAGGGGTAATAAATTAAAAAAATACAGCTGAGATACTTGTATTTTCTTGTTAAGGTAGCAGCAGAGTTGGAATGTCTTTGGGTGTATATGAGCACATATGCACCCCTCAACCATCTTTCCTAAGCCTAATTTTGGTTTTTGGGAGCAGGACATCCCAGTGTCTCACTAACCCCTCCCTACCAAAAGTAGGATAAAACAAAATTTTAAATGTCAAATCACAATACATCTCTAGAAAGGAAACTGGGAAAGGGGGGAAGAAAATTTTACCTTGTAGCATTGGGAAGATGGCGTTTATTTGATTTGCTGTTATTAACCAAGTATTTTAACTATGTCCCTTGCCTATTCTTTATGATGCATTTTGCACAAAGCATTTTCCTTGATTCCTTTTCATAAGAATTAAACTCCTGTGANACCTACAGCACACAGAGAAGATCAGGAGAAACGCACCTGCAGTTGCTACTACTCAACACCTGGAAAAAAAAAAAAAAAAAAAAAAAAAAAAAAGTATTTGCATCAGAAATTCACCTACAACTCTTCAAAGGTACAAGACAAAAACATCCTTGTGTCCAACAATAGAGGAAAAAGTCAGAGCACTGTTGACAAACACAGGAAAGCAGAAGAGGTCATGAAATCGAGGATATCACAGATTCCTCCAAGCCCCTGAGCAAACAGTCACAGACAGTAAGTGGCACATGGCAGCAAATGTTTCTGTGCTGGCAGCAGAGCTCAGACAGGTGCTGTCACTGAGGCAGCAAATCCCTGCTCAGAGCAGCACCGAGCTAAACATGCTCATACACACACACACCAGTCATGCCTCCGCTCCACCAGCTACTGGGGGAGGCATGGACAGAGGCCAGCCTAAATTTGGGAAGCTAGATGGATGGGCAGCTGCCAGAAGAGATCCTGCTGCACTGGGGCAAATGAAAGTACTTCTTTGCCCCAACACACTGGTTAGGATTTTGCTTTAGAATTTGTCTCTTGGCAAACAGCAGGAGTACTTATTTTTACCATGGACTAGTAAATAGCAACTACCCTCAAAAATATAGGGCCTTTTTAAAACCAAATCTGTGCAGGGAGGGAGCTCCCTTGACTTGCACTGCCATTTGAATTCAGACATTTCTCCTTCATGCATAATTTGCTACACATTTCCACTTTGTCTCATATGAATGTACACGTTTATACAGTTACCATAATAATTTTTAATCATCTGAGATTGATTTAGCCCCACTTTTTAATATGTGCTTTATATTCTACATCCTTGTAAAGATTGGTGGCAAATTGCTGCGGTTAAAAAAATATGTAACCATAAATTTTGAGGCAGGCCAAAGAAGAGTTAACAGCCATTCTGTGGTGTTATAAGTATTCACTTTTTACCTGCTTTGAATATTACGAAAGGGCAGAATGAGTCATTTTGGTCAAGGGAAAGTTTATGACAACTGGGAGATCTGTAAGCACTTCAGTATGCTTTGCTCAGCTCTTCCCTGATGCCCAAGTAATGTCCAGGCTCAAGTGTTTTACTGACTCAACCAGCAATTATGGGCCCCTCTCTAATGAGCAAGATGGTGAGGTGTTGGAGATGCCCCAAGAGGGAGCAGATGGGGCAGGAGTCCCCCAGAGCAGAGCAGAGCCATCATCCCAGGGTGCATTGACTGAGCTGTACCAAGCAGCCCAAATGCAGTGACATGTTGAACTGGCTGCTGCTTCTCTTTTTCAGGGTAAAGATACATCCAGTGCTGCCCACTGGCCTGAGCTACTTCAATGATTTTAGTTCTCCTGAAGGTTGAGTTCGAGCTCTGTGATCCTCCAAGTATTTGGTATGTTCAGTGGAAATATTCAACCCTTATATTCTTTTTTTAAGTGAAAAATCGGGGGAGGGAAAGATTTTATTTTTAATAACATTCTGTCAAACCCAAACACATATGGGAACACAACAGCTTTCCAGAACAAAGTTTTCTTTAGAAAACTGCTCATGCCTCAAAGGCCTGAACATGGGTAAGAAGACCCTGATAATCACATCAGGGAAGCTGCCTGGGAGGAGGTAAGCCCAGTGTCTAACAGCAATTCAAAAATACCCACATCCTAGGTGAGTAATCCAGCCTCTAAGCTGTTAAGTCTTCTGGTATAGCTTCCATCTCCCAGCAGAAACCTTTAAAATACCCTTGTTTTTTTTCTGCTTGGAATAGGAAAGCTTTCTGAGACCATCAGTGTTCTCATTCATCTCTTGTTGAAATGCCCAGGGATCATTACAAAGCCATAGGACTGAACTGGTCATCAAGTGTCTTGGGTTTTTGTTTTGTGGTGTTTTTGTTTGTTTGTTTTGTTTTGTTTGTTTTAAATTATCATAGGACTGTATTGAAAGAACATGACTGCACTTTACAGTCTATAGACTTTTAGAGGACTGAAGCAGCAGCACAAGAAGACAGTAGAACAGTGAGGGGCAAAGAAAGTCCTTCCTTCTCTGCTGGAAAAATCCCGTGCCTAAACAAAGCAGGAAAAAGGTAGGAGTAGCTTGGGAAAAAGAGCCAATATAGTTCAAACATTTTGCACTTGCTCAGATTGGTGAGCCCTACTTAGTTAACACTTCCACAGGGTGTTAACAAGCTCCAAGGATAATCATTCTTTTCTGAAATGAGAAATGTTCCTGGGCAAATTTCCTCCACCTTCTCCCATATAGCTCCACTGCTTGCTAATTCAGGGCAGAAGCAATGCATACAGCACATTACTGGCTTCTGTTGGATCCATAAATTGATCCATATTGGGAGATAACAGGGACAGGATTTCCCACTTGGTCTTCTGAGAAACACCTCCTAAAGGAAATACTGAAGTCTTCATGCTAGAAGTGGTACAAGACAGCTTTCCAAAAAGGATTACAATTGTGAAAAAGAAGTTAAATATTTATATAAACAGCTTACAACATAAAGCCAGAGTGCTTCTTCTCATTTTCTCAAGTCCTTATCTCCTCAAATAGGGACTCTTGGGAAAAAAAAAATCATATAAAAGCAGAGAGTAGGTGTAACTAAAAACACAGCAAAGTGATGAGGTATTTGAAAAAAAAAAAAAGTTGTAATGGATAAATAACAATTTATAGTGATATTCAAATATTCACATTCTTCTAATGCTGTTGTTTCTAGAAAACTCCTCTGCAAAAGGAAGAGCTCTCCAAAAAAGCAAAAAAACATTTTTCCTGGAACACAACTATGCAGGTAACAATGCTTATGCATTTCAGCTAATGGAATATACTTTAATTATCCAAACTCACCCACAAACTAAATGCTCAAAATTATAGATAATTTAGCAAACTCGTGAGAATGAAGTGAGCTGAATTTCAGCTTTTTCTTTCCAATACATAGGATGCACTCTGATAGAACTATCTGTAAATGCTCTTGGGTTTCATACAGAAAGCATCAGGATTCATTAAGAGATATTTTAAACATGCTAACGTAATCTTTGGATATTCTATAGAAAGATATTTTACAGAGGTTCTTAGACTAGCAGTATGATGCAGAAAATTGCCATCATATCAGAATCCTTCATTTGAACAAAAACTCTTCACCTCTTTGTGAGTTTAATTCTATTTCTTTCCTCCACAACAGCGTGGATGAAGATTTGTATTAGTGTATTCTGATCACAATATAAGATTGCACACATAAATCTTTCTGATGATGCAGATTTATGTGTGTAATGAGTTTGTACATATAAACATGAATAGATGTGTATATACATACAGACAAATGTACAATTCCATCTCTCTATGTGTATATATATATTTGTGCTTTTATCTTCCATTTAGGTGAAGTGCACACTGAAGAAGTTGACAAGTCAAAGCACTGCACAATCACATAGAGTTTTTTTTGCTGCTGCTAGGACAACACAGCCACAGTGGGAGCCTGTTTCTGTTTGGGACCCACCACTTACAGGTCTATGTGATGCATGACTGTGTCCTGAGAATTCACATCCATGCTCTCAGTTGGGGCTCCAGACCCATCTGCTCACCCTCTGCCTTTGGCCTGGTGTTATGCAAAGGCTGCTGCTTTGCTTACCTCTGAAAGAAACTACAAAAAAAAAAAACCAAAAAACAAAACAAAACAAAAAAAAACACAACAAAAGGAGATATTTTATGAATCTAGATTCAGTGACCACTCTGCTTTTTTCATACCTCAAGAGGTAATTTGACTGCCCAGGCAGCATAGAGTTAGTTACATTTTAGAGCTATCATCCAAAAAAGTCTTAGGTATTTCTAAAATTTTTGGCCAATATACCACCATCATCCTCCTCCCAAACTGTAATTGAAAGATAACTTTCTATTTGAGCCTAAATTGGCAAGTTTCTGTAAACAGCTTATGGCCAACACAAAACCCAAAAATAACACAATGACTTCACGGTGAGCATCACAGTCCAGTGAATTTAATTCAGCATAGTTTGAGTGGGTTGTGGTCTAATTCAGTTTATGCTTGGACCTAATCCATGAAGAACATGGTATATGGCAACTCTCAAATTTTACAATGTTAGGCTCAGTGTAAAATGAGCTGTGGACTAGCACTGTACAGCCCTGCTGCTTCTTATTGGGATCAAACCCATATTTTTGTGCCTTAATTTACTCTGTAGCGTCCAATCAGATTGTCTGTGTCAACACTAGAATATTTTGAGCATTATGTCTATTTGAGGCTTTCTTTTGTTGCCTGGACCACATCTGGATCCATGAGGGACTGTTTTGCACTATGATATATAGGTTTAGGGTCTAGAGTCAAACTATAACAATATAACTGTCACAGAGCTGTTTTATCTTATTTTCTTTTTTCTTTCTTTTTTTTTTTTTTTTTGATGAATTTTAGACTTGCTGGAAAAAGAAAAATGACAGCTGCCAGACTGAAATATTTGCTGTTGTGCCACGAAGATAAGCACTGCAGTCAGTCATTTGACCACCACCACAGTCAGCCCTGGGGACTGCATTCATCAGAATCCAAAAAGGAACATCTTAAGATGTAGCAGACACAAGATTAATTTTGACAAATGGGTCAAAAGCCTGCAAAAATGGGCCACTCATTCCAGCACCAAGCAGCTGAGACAATACAGCACATACTTCATTTCATATATTTCTTATCCCAGGATGGGAGGTCCCCTTGCACTGATACTTGCAGTGCCCAGACAGACACCATCACTATTCTAGAGGAATTACCTATAAACTCTACACCTTGTACATACATTTAAATGACAGTTACTAAGGCTCAGGACACAGCACCAGTTGTGATTGTTCTTGTTGACATAAATGCCAAAATCATAGTTTCCTGAATTTTCTGCCTCAGTAATGGTTCCTGCTCCAAATAGACGGACATCAATTTTCCAAGTGCCCATCTTCCTTCCACTCAACAGTCTTGTGCTGCAGATGGTGCAAATGGCCCGGCATATGCAAAATCTAGTATATGACTGCCAAGGCAGAGCACAGCTCAAATATAAGGTACATTGGCAGAGCTCTCTGGATGTCTTTACCCATTTGCAGCATGCCTGACCTCAGACAGGGCTACCAGCTCCCCATTTCTACAGGAGCTGTGCACACAAGTCTTTGTACCTCATTGCCTGAATAACTTGCAAAGTCCTGACAGACTTCCTGAAAATAAGATTCCAGATAGAAAATCAGGCACATGGCCTGAAACAAGCATTGGCTTGATGTAGCCTTCATTTTCTTAAAGTGCTTTGGAATGATTTCTTGAGCAAAAAAAGTACAGAAATTGCTATCAAGGTAACATCACAATTACTATTTCATTTTAATTTGTCAGCAGCTTACTCCTTCAAATATTTAGGACTTTTGAGTACATTCGACTAACAGTTTCTGGTGGGACACTGTGGTTACAATCACAGTGCTTGGCACACCAAAGTCCAGTGCAATTTCCCTGATACTGATCACCTTTTGGAAAACACAGGAGTTAAATTAAAAGGGTGAAATATTCCTGAGAGCCTCCAAGTTACCCATATCCCTTTTCAAGGCTCAGTACTGCAAACTGTATTTTCCTTTGGGTATTCACATATTTTCCTGGACACATACAGAGTTGAAGCATGCTGCACAGCTCATAATGCTTATTAAAAACCAGAGTCATTCAAAGAGGGGAGGAGTCCTCTAATTGCACCCTTCTCCCTTCTTGTAAATCTTCATCAGCACCAACTTCACAGACAGAAATTGTGAGACCTGTACTGTGGGCATGTTCTTCAGTGGCCAAGTCTCAGTCACTCTTGGCTGAACTTCCTGATAGTTAGGAGTAGTCAGTGCAGAGCACGTACTGACAACACAACAGGAAGGGAAAAATGCAGCACCCACAGAGACTTCATAGCTCAATAGTCAATGTTAAGGCTCAGGAAAAACTCAGAAGAATGAGAGAAAAAATTGTGTTCCCAGCACTACTTTTTACTTACATGGAGTGCTGGGAAGTGAGTTTTCTGTAAGCATTTCTGTAGGACTGGCACTAAAATAAACTTCCACAATATGTTTGTGGAAAGCTTCCAATTACAAAATATAAACGTACCTTAAAAACAATTTTCCCTCTACTGTGAAAGATGCTAAAGAGTACATACATTTCTTCCAAATTATTTTTTTGAGGTATACAGTTATATAAAGTAGGATCTTGCTCTCTGGAAATGAATTTTTTAGGATAAGTGAACCTGTACTGGTCACAATGTTTTTTTATTGATTTAAAATAGCAGTAACATCTCTTTAGTCAAATTTGAAAAGAGTAAGTTTTTAGTGGTTCTGACAGTGATTCCGTTTTGCTTTCTGTTCTGCTACATTAAGCCTCCACACTCATCAGAGTTCTGTGGGCTGAGTTCCTGGTTATATTTCAGTGTTATATTCCTGATTAACATGCTTTAAGCGGAGGCAATAGGTTTTCCAATTTAAAAAAAAAGTATATTTGAAGAGAGAGACAACAACAGGACAGCCACCGTATGGGCAACATAATGCATTTAACAGTTACAGTACTTATCATAAATGATATTGTTGACTGATAACAAATAGACTATGCTTTAATTGATAGAACAGATAAAACCACTCTTCTGTCAAATTAAACTTTGGCAAATGAGTCCATCAGCCCTTTTAAAATACAGCTTAGGAAGATTAAGGTTCATGTTCCAGATGGCCCAAAAAAAACCACTAAAAGCTTCCAGCTAGGCTTGAATTAAGAAGCCATTATATACATTCACAAATTTGACATAGTATGAATTAAGTGCATAATGATGGGGAAGGGAAAGAAATTAGGGTATGAAAATAAAATTGGGAATGTTCCTTTGGCTTTAGATATCTAATTTAGACACCCAAAATATAAGGATAATTTCCCATGGCATCTTTTATTATCAGGAAAATGGGAATCAGTCCTACCACTTTTTGTTTTCTGGAGGGGTCCATCCTGTGCTGTCTTCAGAATCTCATCTGTCTGGCAGCTTCATCTAACACTTAAATGTGAACAGCACAAATGATCCCCTAAGACTTACAGGAACCATCACTAACAATGATCGTTTCAGATCATTAAATGTGTTACGGGTGGCTATTAAGGGCATTTAAACAAATAGGTTTGTTATGGCATCCCATTACTCTACTTTGCATTACTTGAGAAGGGGACACTAAATCCCCAAGGAAATTTTTTTCTTCTTTTTCCCTAAATAACTGAAAATATCAGCTGAAGGTAACATGATTATTAAAGGAATTTTCAGAGATCTGGCATGGGGATGGCGACCAGAAGAGTCTATTACAAGCAATTTTACAAGATTTTCATTCCAGTTCATGAACCCACAGCTGTTCATCTTTTCCCTGATTAGCTGAGTTGCCACAGATCTACCATTCAGATTTAGGAGAGAAAGAAATTAGATGTTTGCATTTTATAAAACTACAAAGATAAAAAAAACCAAGAGTAACAATTTAGTATGCCCTACTATTTAAAGTACAAAATATACCTAGCAGAACAGAAAGATTACACAAATGAAATAGGACATGCATTTCTACAATTGTGGTGTGAAGCAATCACCAGGGATAACAAAAAATGCCTAAATAGCAGATACAAACGTTACCCTGAGCTACATCCCTGATACATTTTTCTGCAAGCTCACACCTGATGGTAGCCCACATTATGGTTCAAAAGCCAGGTATCAGAAATCTGACTCCATCAGGACCAAGACTTTTTTATTTGCACAGATAATTAGTCTTCCCAAGGCCTGAGTAAAACAGTGGCAGCTGGTCAGGAAATACACTCTTTCAAACTTAAACAAACAACACAACTTTCCCTAGAAGGAAATAAAATTAGGAAAAGCAATCAGAGCATTATCATACTACATTTTGTACATTTTGAATAGTAATTTGGAGAGTATTTAAAAGGAATATTCTCATATTTTGAAAAAAGCCTCGGTAAAGAACTGTCATGAAAGAAATATTTAAAACAGCCATATTAAGGGGAGAGAGAAAAAGAAAGATAAATAAGCCACTGAGGAACAGAGGAGGAAATGACAGTAGTTCTAAAAATAAAGTCCTCTTCCAATCCATGTCAAGGAAAAGACAACTAGGGAAGCTATTAGCTGCAAGCAACTCCTAGGAAGAAGCCAGGGATTCACAAAAATTCATCTTTCTACAGGAAGAAGACAAAAAACAAGCTGAGAAACTCAAGCATGGTAAACTGCTAAATTAGAAAAGTATTTATTCATGTGTCTGGTCTAAATAAAAAAAAGGGATGAAATAGCAAGTGAAGAGAAAACACCAAACCACAGATATTTCTGACTGTAAAGCCTGCAACATAACATTCATTTCTTATCATGACATCCAGAATAACTTAGTAAAGAATATGAAAGCTTTGCCACAAAACCTGACAGGCATTTTAGGATACAGCACAAATACAAACAGAATTTGATCTGGTCACATTGTCTATTGGTTCAGACTTCCTGAGGAATCAAACCAGCATGTTTTAACAACTTGGAATACTTAAGCACTTTCAATTTGGAGATCATGCTGTAGACTAGGGTGACACAAATATTGAAGTGAGCTGGGAGACAGAGTTAAGTGAGCAGAGACCTCAGAGCTGACACAGGTGTGCCTGTGGGATCAGCTCTTCATGCTTTCTGTTTTGTACAGGAATGACCAACACAGCAAAGAGCAATTTGGGAGAATTTGATAATTTTGTCTTTAACAAAAACAAAAAGAATGTTTCCCTGTTCATGAACACCCAGCAAACCAACCCGTGCTGCCAAGCTCCTCCCTTTAGCACTATCACTAAGGAAGAACATGAGCATAATGGACAAATTTGAAACCATCCCCTTTTCAAGGTATGAGATTTTCTTTGCCATAGTCTTAAATAGCATTCAGAACATAGGGACTGAAACCAAAACGGTTCCAAAAAGTAGCTCAAATGAACAGATTATTTTTCCACTGTTTTCTTGTCCAAAGCACTCAGGGAAAATAAGCCTTCCACCACACTCCTAAGCAAGGTGATGCATACCATGGTTCTCTTTCTTGTGCTTTGAACATTACATTAGACAACCAACAGATAACCAGCAGGCAAATGGACTGTGCTCTGTTTTGCAAAGCTTTTGTGCTGTCATCAAAAGAAAATAATATTTTAAGGAAGGCACAAAGGCACTCATCAAATTATAAATAGATGAGAACAGCATGCAGAAGAAGGTCTAAAGCCCCCCAAACTAGTTATACTAAGAACAAGAGAAATAGGTATGTTTCCATTGTGAGGCATTAGAGAATTTTCCTGTGACAGCCAGTATTCCTTTTTTTCCTTTCAGAAGTGCACAGCAGTGAAATTTAAATCTAAAGAGAAAGAGAACATTGCTTCCAGCTATTCACACTCATAATCTGTGAAATTTATGGCCTGAGAAGACAGCATTGAAATTAGCCATTCCTTCTTTAAATTGAGCTCAGGGTTCTAGGACCTATGTAACAACTTTATGCTTTCTAATATTAAAATACAGGCAATTGAGAACCATGGATGAAGACGTCACAAGAGCAAAAGTTTCAAGATTTTTTCTTCCTTGATTTATACGGATTAGTCCTTGGCAAAACCAACACTGATCACAAGTGTGAAGATTATTTCTTCAAAAATTTTTTTTTGCCCTACTGTGAGATTATATTCTTACATTTTGTTATTTATAACAACAATAAACCCAAGCCAAAAAAAGAAAAAAAAAAGAAAAAATAAACTCCACAAGCTCAATAGACATAAAATGAAAAGGTATTAAGTTTTGCATGTCACAACTGAAATGCACAAGGTTCCATGACCAGCAAAATGACAGCTGGGGAGCGGAATGACCATTTTTACAGGGCACTGACAAACTGCATTTGCTAAATTAGCCAAGGCTGTTGAAACCAGATAGGTTTGAAAGAAGAAATTAATTCAGTCTGATGACAAAAAGATGAAGCAATTTCCTAGCTCTATACAGCCTATTATTGCTCAATTTTGACTGAATTCTCAGTTGGAATGTAAAAAATATAAGCAAAACCCTATTGCTGTCACAGCTGCCAGTGAAAATTTCAGAAATCAGAAGTTTCTGCTTAGTTTCAAACACAATTTGTATGTGCATAATGAGTATAAGTAGTACTTCTAATGGATTTTTCTTAAATATGTAGTGGAAGATGGGAAATACGTGACTTGGGCAGGTTTTAATGGAAAAACTTTATGATGAAACCATAGCTGTACTCTCACTTTAGTCAGAAAGCAAGAGATATTGACGTCACCAAGTCCTGGAAAAGAAAAAGTATAAATAAAGAAGGAACACAGAAAGAAAAGGGGTGAGCTGAAACTTTACTGGCCATTTTCAGGTAAAACTGTCACAGCCTTTTGACAAAATAAAAAAAACCTGAGAAAAACAAAGGCGGATAAGCAAAATTGTGGGTCATTCCATCTCAAGATGCCATGGAGTTTTTTTTCTTCCACATCTGACTGGAAGATGCCAGTACAGACTCATTGAGAGAAAACACCAGAACAGCAAACATAAAATCTCCACTCAAAAATAATAGTCCCAGCTCATTGCTGTATATATTAATAAGAGAGAATTGTTGTATACTTCACATGGTTTATGTGTGATTTTGTCTTGGCACAACAGAAAACTCCTTCACAGGAGTGACCCCAGGAGCTGAATGTTACAGGAAATGGAGTAGGAAGCTGTGCTATAGTTAAGAAACTAAATCAATTTTATCTTCAACAGCTGCCTTAGCAGTCTTTTTTGTATTCTGCTCGATTTTAGGTGCTTTGTAAAAATAGCATCATGATGGTGGTCCAGGTTTGTGAAGGGTGGTGTTGAGCTTGCATACAAGTTTGCATTTGCATACAAGTACATGTACATTTAGAACTAGTTTTGCATAGCTAATGCTTATGAAACACAACTTGGTCTATTATTATCAAAAATGGTAATGAGCCTCCTCCTCACTCCCCTCTTCACCCCCCCATATCCCCCCAAACTAGAAGCTGGTTATTAAAAATGAAAAAATTATCACTGAGTAACAGAACTATAAACCTTAGTGAGTCATACAGTCCCCAGAATCAAGAAAACTCAATAGCTCAAAAATTATACTTTTCCTAATGATTGGATGTTGAATGAGTAGAAGCTGAGGGAAAAAAGGTAGCAATGATCAACCTTTAGACAACTTTTAAAACAATTTCCCCATAAACATAGTATGGAGAGTGTCTTTAACTCTTGAGGCCTTGCTGACTTGCTCCACTGTTGGATTATGTATCCAAAGATGCTATTTCTGAGAAAAAAAAATACTAGAAACCAGGTCAGGTAAGCCAACATATATGGTTTGCAATATGTTATCTCTTCACAAAGCTGTCATTTGTAGCAGGGTGTTTTTAAAGTCACCTTTACCAGTGACAATGAAATTCAACTATAAGTGAGCTAACAAATATCTGCAGATCTGGACACCTTCCAATAAGGCAGTAAAACCAAAACTCACAAGCCATAAGAATTCAAGGCTTGGGAGCAGTTGTGCCTTTCTCCCCTTATGGTAAAACACCTCAAGGAAGACAGATACTGCTCTTCTGATCAGGGCTCAGCATCTCAGGAAGACAGTCATGGTCTCCTGAAAGCCACTTCGGCCCTGGGCTGACCTTCTTGATCCCAAGTGGCACCTGTGGAACCTCGTGATGCTTTTTGCTCCCACATGCACATCTACAAATACCTGAGAAAAAATATAGTGTTGTTTGACAACTGAACACAAGAAAATTGTCCACTGCTTTGTCTGAACAATTTAGTTCTTTAATCTGTGTGTGATCAGACCTTCTAGGTCTTGCATTTGGGACTGGGGAGGATTGGTTTTCTTTTGGTCAGGAATGGGAATAAGAGTGTTATTGTGTCCCTGTTTTCTAGGTCAGGCAAGCAAGCACTGCGATTGCTGTGGTTAACAGCTGTCTCAAGCTGCTTTATTCCAGGTATGCCAAGAGAGCAGGGGCAGTCCCATGAAATTAAGCAAAGACACTGGGAGTCCTTCTTTGGACCAAACTTACTGGTGCTTCACATCTCCTGGCTGGGTAAAAAAAGCTCTCAGAAGTCATGTCTTCTCCTTTCTATCTCCAGCATGCTGCCATCCTTAGCTTTTCTCAATTGGACCCCTCTGCAATTCCTTTAGTGAGAAGGCATCACTAGAGGTTTTGTTTTTCTTTGTTTTTTTCAAATGTGCAAACCCAGCTGCTCTTCAGGACACTAGGGAGCCCTTTTGCTTTGCTGCAGTGTTGAAGTTTACCAATTCATGAGGCTAAAGCAGAAGAAAAGCCTCTCATTTAAAAAGCCACAGCTGTTGCCATAGTATTTTTCATTAAAACATACTTTGTGTGTAGAAATCCAGAAAAAAATCTGGATTTTCCTAGTAAAAAAAATTACCTGGTTTCTGCTCGTTAGAAACCCTGTGACAGGGCCTGTATTAACAGGATTCTGATGGGCTGGAAAACAGCTCCTCACAAGCACTAAAAGAGATAAGCTTTACAGTTAGCTCTGAGGTTATCATCAAGCTTTTAACACTAAATTAACTCTAATAACTAATGAACTACTTAATTAATCAACTAATTAACTCATAACTCTAGGTCATGTTATTAGTCCCACCTGCAGAATGTTTCAAAGTGGATGATACCTTGCTAGTTTTACTCTGAGTGTATAAGCATTACAGAATTATATCGTTATTAAGAACCATGAGTTGCTCTGGCTGGGCTCACTCCAGTGAGGTATTCACAGATAACAAAATTATCTATGGTAGACCTAGCTTTTTCTTCTTTTTGTTAAGTGCTTTCTTAAGAAAATGCCAAGACCACTTCTCTCAGTGAACAGCTTAAAAACAGAGAGCACAGTAGTAAAACAACTGATAAACTCTGGCTAGCTCTTACCAACAACTGCTTTTCACAATTAAAAAGCCCACCACAGACCACAAGAAAAAAAACCAAAACAGCCAGACACTTAACCAACCAAACAGAACAAAACAAAAACCAAAAGCCTAAACAAACAAACAAGAAAACAAAAAATCCTAGAGGAAAATAACATACAGCTAGGAACTTTTGGCTCTTTTTTCTTATTTTCAGCTTGTAGCAAGGTCAGACTATGGGTACATTTAACTTGATCTTCTTGAGTGACTGCTTATCAGGAAAACAATAAAAGAAATAATTTAGAGAATAGTATTAATCAATCCTTCATAAATTTTATGGCACTCACAGTTTGTTTTGAGGTAACAGGTAACATAAAAAACTGTATTTTTTTCCTTCATTCATGCAGCTTTCTACTTTACCAACCAATGGCTTCGATATTTGATACATTTATTTTAACTCTACAACATCAACAGTTGCCTATTTGGCAGCTAAACCCTTACCTGAGAAAGACTTTCACTCTTCATAGCTGCTTGTAGGAAGTCTGCTTCTTCTTTCATAAATTGGCAGTATTATCACTGATACAATATTTACTAATATGCCATCAGCCACTGAAGCAGAAATATCCTGTTGTTTCAGGTCTTTCATATTCCTTTGGTTTTCATACAAAGTCAGAGCAGCAAAATGAGAAACACTGAAACAGCAGCAGAGCTGCTAAAAGAACTGAGGTCTCTACTTTTTCCTCATAGAATAACGATGATATTGTTAATGTAGTTTCTCATCCAATAAATTAAAAACTAATATTACTAAAAGTAATCTCAGAAATCTGTGCTGAAGCAATACTTACAACCTTTAAATAATTTCAATCTTTTACAAATATTTTTATATTTTTAAAATTTTGTTTAAAAAATTATTACAGCACATTTGATCTTTGGCCTTTAATCTCCAGTGCTGAATTAGAAATGGTCTTAAGCAGTTGATGGGAAGAGCTCATCAGACTTTATCCATAGTCTAACTAAAGTGCTTGCTGAGAACTTGAGCTGATCACCGAGAGAAGTGTGTCTTGGCATTTTATCTGCATAGTTCTTAAGTAACTAAGTAAAATGTAATGTTAGACAATGTGAAACACATGGAAAAGGAGTTTCAAACTATATTTTTAATTTTATTTTCTTCCTGTTTGTGCAAGTTGACTTGTCTTTGTTTTCTCTAATAGGGGGAATTCTTGTGAAATTATTTTTACCTAGTTGGTTAAGTCTTGTGTAATATAAACCACACCATTTTGATATTAATTTGTGTCCAGTCTCCTTATGCAAAGATTGGGTTGCAATGCTCTGCTCTTTTGATGGACCAGGTAACAGCACAGTTCTTACAGTGGTCATCACACTTTTGTTTCGAAAAACCCCAATGCTTTAACATAAACAGAACAACCTCAGATCAGTGTTATTTCTTATCCTCCTCTGAGGGGTGTGAGAGAGGGAGTCTTGGGAAGTTTAAGACGGGGTCTAAGCAGCACTGTGTTGTCAACTTCACGGAGTCAAAACAGCCATTCAGCCACTTCTCGTTTTCCAAATGCCCGACACGTACAGCTTCGAGAGTTTCCTGGTGTTTTCTGCAAGCAGCCTTCATACATTCATATTGCCATGCCACCAACTTCCACAAAGGGGCTGCACTCTGACTCGAACAGGGAAAGAATTTGCTGTTCATGAGAAATCTGCAGTTTTAGCAAGAAGGCAAACAAGTATCATCTGATACACTTTGTTCTTCTTGCTTTCACTGCTTTTTAGGAAAACCTATCCTAGACTTCTTTGCTGACCTCTATTTCATCAACTTTTTACCATGCATTGTGTTCCATGTTGCAAAGAACAAATAAGAAGAAGCATAATTAGCTGCATTTCTTTATGCGCAAAGCTGAAGAACATTTCTACAGAACAGACTTGAGGCCTGATTCAGCAACTTCATGGTACTTAATTTCATCTAAGAAATATCCATTCCCATCATTGCCAATTTCACAGAAAAAAACGAAGACAAACAAACTAATCTCTGGTCCTCTATGCAACAAGTAAAAAGTTTCAGAAATTAGGTACACAGTAAGGTATAGTGTAGTGTGAAACAGTCTTCTGGAGCAAAAGAGAGACAAATGTTGGAAACATTCTACTTCAATGAAAAAAAAGGACAATAGCACTGGAAAGATTTATTGTAGTCTGAATACTGAGAAGTACATGACCCCAATAGGAATTTTCTATTATAGATTTTTATCATTCAAGTGTTTCAAACTTCTTCACAATAGAATTGTCCAAGTTCTACAGTTTGACATGACAAGTAGCTTTGCAGGTGTTGACATAACACCTGGTATATTCTATAACTTCTTTTTCTCCTCTAAACACATCCTTTCAAGTATGTGCTGTCTTCAGAAAAAGAGCAAAACAATGCTCTTTTCAGACACAGAGGAAGCAGCTGCCCTTGAGATACTTCTCAAATATAGTTGGAGTTCTTGGAGTCCATGGGGGATGCAGTTAGGGTAATGACTTCTGCTGGGAAATACAGACATTTTAATGGTCACAGAAAGGCTTTGCAAGTTCATGCTGGCTTTTATGAAGGCAGATTATATGTTTTTAATTTATAGTGGTTTTGCTCTGGTTCCTCAGCAGAAAACGCCCTTCCCCACCATCCAGCATGTTTGTGTACCCATGCTTAAACTACATTTCCAAATTGTTGTGATATTAGTTGCCATAGGACTACTGAATTGGTGGTATGGGAAATTAGGTGGCTGGAAAACTAAACAACCTATTCACTAATTTTTACTGTTGCAAACTGCTTATTTAAACTGCTTCATATATCACAAATCATAGTTTCTCACCAGAGAACATAAAGCATTCCATGTGTCAAAGAATTTAGGTTTAAAAAGGAAAAAAAAATAGATTCCTCAGCTATGCCCTAAGATTTCCAGTCAGTGGCCCTCAAATTGTAAGACTTTGCAACTGAATGCATGCATCTCAAATGCTGGTGATTGTCAGAATTTACAAGCTTGCACCTTTATTGTTTTCTCTGCAGACATCCTGACTGTGATTGATTTAACTGTGCTGACCTCCCAGCTGTGACAACTGCCTGTTCCACTGTCACCTGCTAATAACAGTCGTATATTTAGCTGCATCCCCTAACTGCATACTGCTGGTAGATGTCTAATAAGTTATTCAACCTGGATTTAGGCAAGACATCAGAGGGTTTGTGTCCTAATAACATTCCCTTAAGCCATCCACCTTCTTTGCCTTTTAAGTTGTTTACTAACGAAGATAAATGAGCCTGCCTAGGCAGGACAATGACAGTAGTTGGCAGATACATTGCTCACACAGCTGACCCTATTCAATTTTAAAACAAAATAAATCTATGCTGTTTTGTTTTATGTATGACTTATTAAATTACTGATATGGAACTTGTCTGCCCCAGATTGCAGGGCACCACTAATGCATCAAGCTGCAGACACTACGTAGCCTTAAAAAAACCAAACAAAAAAGGTTTACATTAAAATTAACATGAAAAAGAGACAGGTTCAGATAGAATGAGAGATGAGGGGGAAAATACAAAAAAGTCTTGTCTAATTGCTTTCCGGGAACCCAATATGCTATCAACTGCCATGATTTACAAAGCAGCTGATGACTGGGAAAGACAGCTATGACACATTAAAGCTATTCATTCAGAAGGTGGAATCACAATGCTTCAGAAATTGCTGTATCCAAAGAGTTTTTGTCAAACCTCCACAACTAGATGCACTCAGAAACATCCTGTGAGAACATGATTGTTATTGCTGATTAGAAAAAGACCCATAAAAACTATTAGTTTGAGGCTAAACATTTTTCAGCTAGAATTTAGGAAGTCATAGAGTCATATCATAGAAAGGCTTGGGTTTGAAGGGGCCTTAAATTAATCCAGTCCCCAATTCCCTGTCACAGGCAGGGACCAAGTTGCTCAGGGCCTCATCCAACCTGGTCTTGAATGTTTCCAGGAATGGAACATCCACAACTTCCCTGGGCAACTGGTTCCACTTTCTCACCTCCCTCATAGTTAAGAACTTCTTCCTAATATCCAACCTAAATCTTGTCTTAAGTTTAAAGCCACTCCCTTTTGTCCTATTATTGTCTGCCCATAAAAGAAAATGCTCATTCTTTTTTGTAAAAGCCCTTAAAGTACTCAAAGGCTGCTCTAAGTTCTCCCCAGAGTCTTCTCCATGGCTGAACAGTCACAACTTTCTTAGCCTGTCTTTATAGGAGAGAGGTTCCAGCCTTATCTTCTCCATGGCCCCCCCCTGGACTTTCTCCAGCAGGTCCATGTCCTTCCTGTGCTGGGAGCCCCAGAGCAGCTCTGGATGCAGCTCTCCAGGTGAGATTTCACCAGAGCAGAGCAGAGGGGCAGAATCCTCTCCCTTGCCCTGCTGCCCACGGTGCTTTGGGTGCAGCCCAGGATGTGCTTGGTCTTCTGGGCATCAAGCACATTGCTAGCTCAGGTCCTGCTTTTCATCCATGAGAACCCCCAAGTCCTTCTTTGCTGGGCTGCTCTCAAATGATTTCACCTCTCAGTCTGGTTTCCTCTCTGGGATTGCCCTAATCCAGGTGCAGTACCTTGCACTTGGACTTGTTGAACTTCATCAAACCCTTGGATTTTGTTTGTTCTTTCTTGTGAATGGTGCAACATGCTGCTCTTGGGGTCAACAAAAAGAGACCTTGCAAACTTATATGCAACCACAATGCTATTCCAGTTCATGGGGGGATGACAAACAATAATTAGTATGAGATTGCAAAACAACCTGAAAACTATTTAACATCTCACTTCCAGGTGAGGTGGACATTTGGTCCAATCCTTACCACCATAGACCTTGTGCCTTTCTTTACAGCAGCTCCAAATGGAGAAGGTCAGAATGTAGTCAGAGAGAGTCTATATGGTACAAAGATTCATTCAGGAAAGACTGTGCAACATAATTAAGTGAAAAGAAGCCTTATCAGGAAACCCTTGAAAAATACCAGCATCTAGAACATGTAAAGGCACAAAACATGGGTTTTGCTGAATTCCTCAGTCTTTTTTTCCTACATTTCTAACAAAAACCAATTGATCATTGTTCATTGCATTATAAGAGAGTGTTCTGTGGTCATGAAATTAGAGACACTAAGAAATAAAACACCTATTGCTCAATCTGTCAAGTTATTATAATTTTCTCCCTTTTAGACCAGCTAAGCAGCATGAGCCATCCCATTTGCATGGCTGCAATAACTCAATTTTTGCCCAGCATCTCCTCAACAGTAGAATTTCCTTCCTTCCTTCCTGAGGTAACAGTTAACTCTGAGACATTATAGTATACCTAACTAAATACCAGTCCAAGAAATATGGATATTTTGACACAAGACATAGTTCAAGCAGAAGCTAAATGTTTTAAACTATAGAAAGATAGAACAGAACACTTTTGATTCAGCTTTTGGTAGCTGCCACATGCAATTGCTGCACTTTAACACCAATCTACTCACTGTTAATCTAGATTTCACTAGCCTATGTCCTAACAAACTAAATGCTACCTAATATAACACTTGATTGCAAAAACCTTTGTCTTTTTACAAATGGGGGCATAGATCCATGAACAGATCTATTATCATATTCCATTTAAGTTTCTTTACACATTCACATTATTTCTGAAATAAGAGACTGAATTTTCCACCTCATCCACCAACACATGCCCAGTGAGCATCAGTAACATTACTTCAAGCCTTGCTGTCTTAGTAACATAAAGGAACTCACCTGTGTTTCATTACTGAGACCAGTCTGAACAGGAAAAAACAGCATTCTCAGCTGTTTGGGTACAGGAACCTGCCTGCAGCTTTGCATACATGCAGGCAAAGGTGCCAAGTAGGGTTTTAAGAAACAAATAAGGAAAACTAATGATTATGCTACTAGGATTTCCAGACATCTCTAATTCCAGTTTTCACTCTCCTTGTATTTATTGTTCTGTCAATAGCACTGTCCTCAGAAGCTGCCCTGCCTATCAAGCAAAATATTAAGATAGACATGGTGGTATGAACACACTGAACCATGAGCTTTAACTCTCTAAATGGTCCAACTGGCTTAGCAGGAATTAAAAAAATAATTGTGTGGAGTACAGACAAGACAGATGATGACAGGAAAGCCATAAAGAGAAATCAAGCCTCCTGCTTAAGAACTGCTTGATAACAACTCAATTTTTAATCAATAACTTCCTTTTTGTGGCTAATATAAAGTTTAAATGAACTTCAGACAAAGCTAAGTAGATTTTTCTTAACTGGCATTCAAATTATGCTCTTTGTCGTCTGCATTCTTTTCTAAGCTAAAAGCTGTGTTGCTTTGTGGCAGCCTTACTGGGAACTTCACTGTCCTGTTTTTCCATGTGTGCAAACTAGTACCCTTCCAAGACCCACTTATACTATTTTACCATTTTTGACCATTCCTGCACTACAGCCCCAAATCCTAAACCAAGTAATCTTCACTCATGGAAGTTCTGCTGCCTTAAAGAAAGTGGCCATAAAAGTTGCACTGATAAGCTGAGTTTTGTGAGAAAAGTGAAATAGAAAAAAAGATTGGCCTAACTAAAAGGAATAGTATAAGAGAGGAAACGAATTTTTTTTCTGATACTGCTGAACTGCATTTTATCTATCTGAAAAACACAGCTGAATAGAGTATGTTGCTTTGTTTACAGGATACATTTGATATATTCATTTCTTACATACATCATACTGGGGATGTCTTCTGCACATTAAACAATTCCACGTGCAGGAAGACTCTCTGCATTTGCCTGGTGTAGAACAAACAATATAAATGATACCATAAAATATAAATGCCATTTATTCCCAAATGAGACCTGTAGTTCAAACACACTTTTAAAAATTTAGTCTTTAACAGAATTGTGGATATACTGTGGTCAGTACCCAGAATGCAGACTGTTTGTCAAAACAGAGCCCAAGTGACAGAGTTCTATGTGTGATTCCCATTTATTCTGAAAATCCCTTCAGAGTGAAAATACTTTTGCATCTGCAAAAGTCAGGATCAATGCCTAGAATCTCCATATTCAGCTCTGAGACTGTATTAAAAAGCAAACAGCTCCTGATCAGTTTTGTATTTTTAAATATTATCCACTCCCATGTATCCTTTTCTTTCAATAGCAAATGCAAAAATCTAGTCTTTGAAATATCTGAATGTCATATCTAATGGGCAAGACAATTCAACAACCCCTTTCCCTTCACTCCATTCTCTCTGAACAGGCCAATAGCTCTTGACCAGGAAAACCATCCATTATCACAGTGACAGTTATTGATTTTAATTAAACTAGCAGAAAGAAGCTGAAAATATTAAGCCCTATTCTTTCATGTCCCAAGAATCAAAATAAATGGTACTGAGAATTTACACAGACACAACCACATATTTATGCCTATGTCCAAAGCTACAGCCGGTCTGCACAAGAGATGCCAAGAGAGAGCTCCAAGAGATTTAATTAGTATAGAAAGCTGATTTGATGATAAGTACAACATGTAATAGTCTTGGCACCAGCAACTCACCAGGAGAAGTGAGTCCCTATTGCAGTGAAAAACTTGATGGGCAGCAGCAGTCACTTGATTTGTTTATATAACCATGCAGGCTGTTTTGCCCCTTTGTTTTTCCCCCCTATTGCTTATTCCATGCCTGCAGAGAAAGAAAGTGTTTGGGTTAACATCCAGCAACTCACAATTACAACTTGAAATGCCTGCCAACTGCATAAATCTCAGGACACATGAAAAGGAAAAAGGGTTTTTCCTACAATAAGAGACCCAGGCACACATATGTGCACACAAAGGATTACAGTCTGCTCCTAAGCTATGCATTCTTGCATGTATATCCCCGGGTTGCAGAAAAATAATTCAATTCCAGACTTGGGAGAAGTAAGCAGGTTCAGAAAAGCTGTGTTGCACGTAAGCTTGCAAAACATGATTTTTGTTGAGGGTTTGTTTTTTTTTCTGGCCCATCAGAAACAGCCTTTTATAATAGAACCTTGCTGCCCTGGAAGACTGATGAAATGATGTTCAAAAGGCACAGGGCAGACCATTGGGTAAGTGCCAGATACAAAGGACTGCTACTCTAATGATTAAAAAAAAATCTATTCATCTCTCAACCTCCACCTGATCAATGGGCTAAAATTGGTTTTAAATGTGATCCCACTATATTTTAGAATAAGCTGACTAAGGACAGACTTATGCAGTCTATCTTCACCCTTTTAAAGATTTCATATCTCCACTGTTATATGGATAAATTAACAAAAATTTTTCTGTGTGTTACATTTTCTCTGTAATCTCTGCTGTAAAATAAAGTGATTTACCCAATGATTGTCATGTGTAAGTGCTTAGATATTAATCAGCAATTTCACATATCAGGGCATTTTTTCCTACTTTCTTTCAAACAGAAATTTGATATCAAATCTGTAACAGCCCTGTTCCATCTGTAAATCCATCTGGTTTTCTTAGTAAGTGCCCTTGAAATACTGATACATTTGGGGAAAAAAACATTTCAAATAAACAAGTTTCATATGCAGCATCTCAGTTTTGAATGCAGGAATTCATCCTTTCAATCTGAAATTCCACTGCATTCCTGTAACAGATATCTCTGTCTTGCAGGTTGTAGCATATTGCTGTCACCTGAATATTTATTCTTTTCTCTACAATACCTTTTGAACAGATACCTCCCTTCAATAAATGAAAGATGTAATAGAGAAGCTATTTGGAAGCATGAAATTTATCCATGTTTCTTTTCCCCCTCAAGGATCTGTGAATTTGGCCATTTCCTTGGTGTTCCTCTTCTGTTTGATTATCTGCATCTTATGGGCATAGAGATTTCAGGGGACCTGGTGTGACTGTGGCTCCTTTTGGAGCAATGTGCTGAACAAGCTTTACTGCTCCTGCTGTCTGAGTGGCAGGTACTGAGCACAGGTGTCTCTTTGATGAGGGTCATAGAGGAAAACCAGCTACTTCTGATGCACCCTGAAATAAAATAAAAGCAATTCCATGCCAGTCAGGAGCATCATCTGAACCTGTGACACTTTTTCCAGACAGCACTAAGAAATTCACCACGCACAACAATCTTCTGCCACCTAGAGAGAGACTTGGCAGAAAAATGGTATAAAATTAGCAATTGTTACTTACTCAATTTGCACAGAAAAAAAAATTTAAGTTGTTTCCACTCATTTTGAGCTTTAACAAGGGAAGCAGGATGCTAATGTTTCCAGCATGCACTGTCTGGGGTAGACTGCAGCATAAACGTTCATCAATCCTGAAACCAATTACTGTTCTTCTGTCCATCAGAGCAGACACCACTTTCTCTGCATGAATATTCATTAATCAGACCACTAGACACTGCAGGTGAGTTCATAGAGGCCTTCCTCATCATGAAATGCAGGTTAAAACTTACTACAGCAAAAATACATTGTAATGCACATTGTTGAATTTTGCCAATATATCTCAATCCATTCACAGTACCACTGGAAATTATCAAGACATGTCACTTCTTGGCTTGGACTTAGTTAATGACTGAAGGAGAGGACACAAAGGATTTGGGGAAGATGTGCAAGCAATTACCCACCAACAGATGTCTCATCAGGGAATGAGCCTTGAATCATAGCATGAATAGTAGAAAAAGAGTGCTTCAGAAACCTTGTGCAACCAAGAGATGATTATACCAATAAGTGAAGGGTATGAAAAATGCTAAATTTCATGCTACTCTGTAGGTTGTATTGAAAAAAAAATAATTTTTTTCCTAAAGACATGAATCTTTCCGGGTTTTCAAGAGCTCCATGTCTCACTCTCAGCTGACAGAATACTGTCACCTTGGGGTTATATTGAACAGAAGTAGCTATCGATTAGAAAAGTGTTTGCAGATTAGGAGCTTTGCAAAAGAGTTGCTCAGCAATCTCTATTAATTGGATATTTTCAGCACTCGAAACTTAATTTCTATCTCCATTTAAGTGGGTCAATATCGTGGAAACAGCTAGAAAACAGGTCTGGCACAATAGAACTGCAGTTTGCTTTTCATTTGTTTGGATCAGTCTAGGCAAAAGCAGAATGTATCTACCTTCAGGCTAAATAACCACTGAAAAGGCTGTAAAAACACTGTAATTGTTTCCATTTGGCACTGTACCAGGGATTCATGGATTGTACCAAGTTTACAGCATCACAGCTTGTCTCAGAAAGGAATCCCTGGTGACTGCCTGGTCCAAGCCCCTCAGTTCAAGACACAGCAAGCTGTCCAGAATTGTGAACAGCTGAGTTTTGAATATCTCTCAGGCTAGAGACTCCCCAACCTCTCCAGGCAGTAGAGTTTCTCTTTATTCCAGTGTCCTGACTCTCTCTGTAGCAAAGCACTTTCCTTGTGCTGAGCCTTCTCGTCAAAGGTAAACCATCCCAGTTCTGAGCTTCTCTCTCTATGTCCCTGTATGTACTCCCTTACTCATCTTTGTGCCCTTTGCTCCAGTATATCCATGTCCCCTCTGGTACTGGAGACAAAAGATCTGGACACAGAACTCTAGATGTGGCAGGCATGACTAGAGCCAAGGATCACCTGTCTTGAACTGCTGACAATTTTCTTCATAATGCAGCCTTCTTTGCCACAAAGGTCTGTTATTCATGCTCACATTTAATGGTTTTGGTCCACTGGGCTCCCCAACATCTTTTCTGCAAAGCTGCTTCTCAGCCCCTGGTCTGTACTGGTGCATGGAGTTATTCTTCTCTGGATCCTGCATGTCTTTGCTGAACTTCATGAGCTTCTCCTTGGTCCATTTCTCCAGCCTGTCATGATGCTTCAAACAGCAGCACAGACATCTGGTGTATCAATCAAACACTCCTCACACTTTCACATTTCCTTCAGACTTTCTCAGGCTGCACTCTGCCCTGTTGTCTACGTCAGGAATAATAGTTCTGGCCCCAGTGTTGACCCCTGGGTATGCTACCAGTGACTGACCTCCAGCCAGACTTCAAGTCCCTATCACAACGTGCTGAGGCCAGCAGTTCAGCTTCTTTCCAGTCCATCTCCCTGTCCACTTGTCTAATGAATTGTTTCACCAGTTTGTCTACTCTTGGCCACTTTTCAGACATCAGGATCTCCAGAAAAATCAGGTTCTATTAAATTCTGTTTCTAGGAGGATGAAGCAAATAACCCTTACAGACTGTAACATGAATACTCGAACTGGCTGTGCTGAAACAAGATGACTGGTCATAGTAATCTTGTCAATTTTTCTCCTCAGTTCTGTAGGAAACACTGAATACAGATAAAGAGCAATTAGACCATTGAAGGAATCCCACTGTGTTTCTGCCCTCAGAGGTTAATATCCCAATGTGACTAAAGGAGAAATACTGAGGACATTTTCTGAAAAACAACATGACCTTTAAGAGGAAAAGAAAAAAGTCTTCTTTTTCTTCTGCTATACCAAGCAGAGAGCTTCTGCTTGAAATTGCAGTGAATCTGAGCCTTAAGCTAATATCTGGAGCCTTGCACATCTGTAACTTAACTAAGAATCAGAGCATTTTTGTTAAGAAACTTACAATATGCATGTTCTTGTAATACTGAATAGAAAGGCATATAAATTTACAGGACTACCAAAGGTAGGATAGAGACATCAAATGAAAATATGTCTAGTTCTGAGTTCATCCATTTACTAATTCCCAAGGTTAGCCAAGTTCTTCAATTCTTAGAAACACAGCACCTATTTAATGCTTAGAAATACCTGAACACCTCATGACAATTCCAATAGGAAAAAGCTTTTTATAGCTCTCATGTACCTACTGAAGAGCAGGATTAACAGATTTCCTATAAACAAAAAACATGGACACAAACTCCCAGAATCCAAGTCTTTCTGATCATTGGTCTTACAGGAGAGATAACTTTTCACATGTTTGAAAACACCACCTGCTCACACTTGCTGAGGCATGGAGTTCTGCAGGAACATAGAAATTACTGTGTTCTTCTTCTGTATAACTGCTGAATATGTCAGTGCTTTGCTCATCCAAGTCTCACTGAACAGCTAAAGTTACCAGTAGAAAGTATCAGTATCAAGTGAAGATAAAACTCTGCTAAAGTTTGTTTATGATGGATAATTGTGCCCCTTCTTTCCCTTGACAGATGTAACCATTTCATCCATAATCATTACCTGCAAGGAGAAAACCAAACTTTTTGAATGCACCTCCCTTAAATTCTTAAATCCCTTAGCCTGTCAACAAAGACTTGGCCATGCTGTTTTTGCTGTGACAATATGATGTGTGCTAATAACTTTCTGATTTGCTGCCACTGCTGTCTCAGCAATTGTTTTTTCAACATGGAGTTCTCTTTGAAGATTATTAGTCACTGTCAAGGGTGACCTGCTAGCTCTATTGTTAGTGGTTAATAAATGATTTTTCTTTACATAATTTATACCAAAAATTAAACTCTAAAGGTTATGCTAGATGTTACCATTCCTAAAGACCAAGTTTAAAAGTGCAGGTATTAAAAAGGTGAGACACATGAAGCAGCACAGCTATTCTTGGGCAAGCATTAATAATTAGATATTACTTTGCAGAAAGGGCAATGCTTCATCTGAAGATGAAGTATTATCTTCAATATCTCTTTGTGCAGTTGGTGGAACATTCCCACTGATTGTGTTTCTAATCTCAAAATAAGTTGGCAGGTTTGCCCTTTTCTAGCTGAAATATAGTCTCTTCTGGGAAACCTTTACCAACACATCCTGACAACTGTTATGTCCTATTAAAGGTTGTTCACTGATATTTGTAGTGTCTTAAATACACACTGCATTATTACAGGTGAATTTTACACCTGCTTAGAGTAAAGATTTTGCTGAAAACAAAAGACAAACATTTCTAGGGGCCATTGTGTTTAGGAAGCAGACTCATTGCTGTGCTAGAATATTGCTGTATTTTGTGGAGTTGCTTCAGGAACAGCAAAGTCAGCTGGGGGTGAAAAAACAGACATGTCAGACTCTAGGAGAAATGTGGTCATTTATGATCTCCTGCTCTCCAAGAACAAAAGGGTTTCACAGACTTTTGCTAGAAAAGGCAAAAAAACAGTATGACTGAACACTACACCAGAGTGGTATGAAAAATTACTTTCAGATAATATTTCCCTTTCTCCAGATGTCTTTAGGAAATTTATGAAATTCCTCTTTATGTGGCAGAAGTGTTTTCTTTCTTTTTTGCTTTGTTTTGGTATAGTTTTATTCGATTTAAAGAAAAAAAAAACCCAGTGAAATTGTTGATCACAGGAGAAAATACAAGATTTCATTACTTTTATGAAGAAGGAACATGCACTTTAGCCTCATTTAATGGTTGGAAAGACTTACCTTGTCTTTAATCATTTAATTAAAAAAACTCAAAAAGCCTGCTTGCTTGCATTATTGAAGAAAATATACCAGAAACTAATGTATTCATTAAATTATCCCTTTAGGTCTGGCAAAACAGTGCACACTCCATTCTTGTCAAAAATCTACCCTGGAACATCTGATGTCAAGACAATTTAGCTTTTATGTTTGTTGTAATTTAAGGTACCCATTTGTGCTTACCACTGTAGAAAAGGACTCAAAAAATTAGTTAAATAGAAAAAAAAAGGAAACAAAATCCTAGAAGCTTCAAATTCTTTTGAGAACCAGAAGTTAGAGTTTAGTAAAATATTTCCACTAGATGAATTATTGCTGAGAGTGTTACAATATTGGCTAACAGACAGCATACTGATAATATCCAACTGTCACAATTCAGAAAAATATATAAAATAAAAACACATCACATCTGTCACATATTTCTGGGCCAAAAGGCAAGGGTCACTGGAAGGTAATTGCATATGAAGTGCTGTAGCATGCAATTATTTAATCCCTTTTATGTTAATAGCCATATTTAATCATTAAGAATGGTCAAAATGGTTTTATTAAACATGTTTTGGCTAACTACAAGCTCAATAGACACATTCTGAAGACAATGTTTGCATGAAAGGAAAGTTTCTTGCCCTTGTATGCAATTGTATATATGGATTTAGAAACAGCACCAACCTGTTTCTATTCAGTCTTATTCAGAAAACCTCATCCCATCTATTTCTCTCTGTGAGCCAGCACATCCTGCTGAGGTGTGTATCCTGTGCTCCTGTGGCTCTCCAGCAGAAAAAGATCGTGTGTGCTCAGGAAATCAGCAAGAAAAACAGAACAGTGGGGCATTTGCAGCTTGTGATACTCTTAAGTGCTATGCACTCAACTGCAAAATATAAAATCCCATTAGCTTTTTCACTTGTTTTGTGAAAAAAGCACCTCAACCTGACACAAGTTTAGCTTGTTTGCTTACTCATCACTAAAAAGTATTTTGCAATATTTATTGCAAAAGACACAGCCTTTATTACTACTAGTGATCCAGCCACAGCCTGTGAAAGTCAGCCAACTTGCATAGAGTATAGCCAGATTTTACACAAGGATTAGAACTTGTGACCTTTAAGTATAAACCTATAATAGTGACATTTGTAAATTACTCTCTAAGACTAATTTAATGACGTGAGTTGAATGCAGTGTTAACTTCAGCTGAAAAAGTATCCTCTTTATACTTTGCAAGCCCCATTTCTTTATATGTCCCTTACATACAAAACCTGTACTTACTAAACAAACAACCACAGACAGAAAAATCACAGATATGCACCAATACAAGGGGGTTTATTTCCCTGTGACACTTCAAAGAAATGGCGTTTACTGTGTGGGATCTGAGTCTGTGTTTCCTGAGAATTCCCTCAACAACAAAGACATGTAAGAAGTCACTTATGTCTCTGAGAACACAAACATGGTTTCACATCTGAAATTTATTCTGCAAAAGAAATTAAATTAAATTCTGCCTACTTTATAAAGTAATTGAACCAACACATCCACAAAAGTGACTTTGAGTTGTCTGACTATTTTAATAAATAAGAGTGGCTTGGTTTTGAAGGGAATAGATTTCTGAAAAAATGGAAAAATATTCAGCCCTTGGTCTTCTTTCATTTTGTTTACTGGGGTGGGGAAAAAAAAGGTCACGAAGAAAATATGAATAACTAGGTAATAAATTTCGGAACTTCAACATCCCAAAAAACATTCTAAAAGTATAGACTTTATATACGGGATGGGATGGGATAGAGATTAGGATAGGATAGGATAGGATAGGATAGGATAGGATAGGATAGGATAGGATAGGATAGGATAGGATAGGATAGGATAGGATAGGATAGGATAGGATAGGATAGGATAAAACTTTCACTTTTATATATGTCAGACAGCTGAAGCTAATGAAAAGTTGACTGGGGCTACTCAAAGCCAAAAATCACATGCACAGTCCACACTGACCTTTAGTTTGCAGGAAAAAGAAGAAACAGAAAGTGTTCCAGGACTGTAATTACAGAATAAAATGTAGGTGCTTATATTGTAAAATGTGTGTCAGTCTACAATCCAATTAAATATGTCTCACTTTAAAAAAAAAAACATTTTGCAGTAACAATATGTACAAGGTAATTGAGCCTATGAGAGACAGACCTACAGTGTGAGTATGACTATGCATCTCTAAGTGCTTATGAATTGAGAAGATAATTTAAAGGATTTTCTAGGCAGCTGGAAATCAGGAGTCTGGTTTTGACAGCTTAATGGGGAAATGGCGAGAAAGAGATTGTGTGTAAAAAGGGATGTGCAAGAGGGCATGAGAAATAGTGAGGGTGAATGAGACAGCATGAGAGGGAAAGAGCAAGAAGAGGAAGCAAGAGCAAGTGGGAAAGAGCATGGGGGAGAGCAAGGAAGTGCATGAGAGCAGGCAACAGTGATTGCAGGAGTGGCAGTGAGGGCAAGTGCAAGCAAGAAAGCAAGCACACGAGAGCACGTAGGAGAAGGAGACCTTGTCTGAAACGTTCAGTAATGTCAGCTATTAATAACAGATGTAAGAAACTATCTTGTCTGCAGTGAACTGTGTTTTGACCCACTTACCACAGAAGTCAAACATGACCTAACACAGTAGGGCTGGAGCACTGAAGTTCAGCTACTAACACTGTGTTTAAAAGCAATATCAATTAGTTGGATGAAAATAAATAAAAATTAAAAAAAACCAGCAGAACCCAAGAGGGGCAACTAAAATCTGATACAGGATATGGGTTTCTGCTGCTGGTGATTCACACTGGCACAGTTTGTGTTGCTTCTTTGCCTCCTCTGCAAAGAACAGTGTGCAAGCACTTGCTGATTAAATGATACCATGGACTTACATAGAGACTAAGCTGTTGCTCTGAAGCATTCCCACTAATCATTCCTTTCGTATTTGAGGCCAAATTCACAGTAGACTCCATGATAGAGGAATATACATATGAGCTCTGGACCATTACATGGATCAAATTATTCAAAAGGGTACAATCCTCTAGTCTGTTTGCTACTGTCACACCCCAGACTCAGATGGAAATGGGCTTCTGAGAGCAAACATGTAGCTCAGATGGGTATTTCCCACTTAGAAAGGAAATCTCTCATATTACATTGGAAAAGAAAGAAAAATAAGGGAGGGAAGGAGTAGGAGTGGTTCTACAAACACATCTGGAAATCAGCTAGCTCCAGTACTTGCAAGAAGCAGTTTGGGTTTTGGTTTTACTGTGGATGAGTTCCTGTACCCTGTTACATACTTTCCTGTCCATGATGTGCAGGTTTTCAAGTTTGATGTCCTTTGGAGCACATCTGTGACCTGAAAGTACATTCTCCCTCTGTCTGTCCCACATGATGCCAGGAGTCCCACTACTCCTCATTGCCAGGAGACTTTTTAAAATTTTGCTTTAAAATCATTTTAGCTTGGCTTCTAAAAGAACTGAAAATATAAATAATTACTAATCCAAGCACCGAACAAAGTTAACGTTTCCTCACTTGTAGCTGTGTTGCAAAGTACAATATCAAAAAGCCAAGCCACGCTGAATAGAAGTCTGCTTGCCTCGCATCCTTCAAGGAGTCTGCTTCCCAAACATCCTTCAGCCTTCTGGAAGCAGTAAAATGCTTCTGCTAAAGACACAGAATAATTCTGAGAGAGCTAAAAAAGACTTTTCATAGCTCTAGGATTAATGAGCTAGGTAGCTTGTCACTATTTGCTCATTATAACAAAAGCTCAGAACAGTAATGGCTAAAAGTCATTAACTTCTGGCAGCAGTTCAGTGACATATGGGAAGAATTGGTGGCCTCAGCTCACTTCCTAGAGCACGTAACATTTCTCATTTGTCAGTCCCAGCAGAAAGACCACAGTTTGAATGCAGACTGGAGAGCTGCTTTCTACATCCCATCCATTACATCTCACAGAATTTGGAAACTACCAGTGGAGCTGCTGTGGCTGCTGGGATCTCTCTGCCTTGAGTTGCACATATCAGTTTCAAATTAGGTTATTTGGCATCTGGATACTCACTTCAAGGCTAAGGTATTCTTAAAATAAAGCAACTCCCAAATCATTACATTTCTTAAACAGCCTTACTGCACTTACTGCTCAATCACACTCTTTATCTCAAATCATGGCTCTTCAGTTTTCTCTCTTCTGTTTTGAAGAGCTGAATAAAACCTAACAGCATTGTTTTTAATCATAACTGTACCTGAAACCAGTTGGAATTTACAGCAATTGGGATTTACCAAGAAGTGCTTATACACAACAGCCTTGAGCTACTTCTCAAAAAGAAGTATGCAGGCAATTGGATAAGTTTATATTAAGTTTGGTTTGGGTTTTTTTTCATTCATGGGAATATGCATTCAAAATCACAGTAGTTTGAACAGCAAATTTGTAGTTTGCTCAATTGTTTGATTCACCCACTGCTGAAGGGACATTTGTCCCTTCAGAGTGTGCAGGAGCATTGTCAGACTTGTGGCAGCCTGTGAGTTGAATGGTATGAAATATAGAGAGACAGAGAGGAAAAGCCACACCAGAAATGCTGAAAAGCTTTTGAGTATGTAAATTATTCTTCCAGTAAGCACTGAGAAAAGCAAGGGCTTGAGGATCTTTGCAAAAGCCTCTACCATGTTTTATGCTATTTAGGTAGCAGCATCCAAGTTACAAAGCAGTCCTTTTGCAATTCCCATTTGCACACAAAATGTGCCATCTTTCTATTAGGAGCGGACAAATCAAAAGTTTCATGAGAATGTAAGAAACTAGCCCTGCCACAAGTTTCAGCCAGTTTTGCACTGTGTTTAAAATAGCTTTAAGTTGTCCTGCCCTATACCCTACCCTGATGTTGTTTACATGTCTGCGTTTATCCAAGTAGGAATAAAATCTAAACCCCTAAACCCAAACAACTTAACCCAGCCACTTTGCCTTAGGGTGTACAGTTGCTTTTCCTCAACACTTCCTCTCTAAATAGCTACATTTTAAGAATCAAAACAGCCAGTGACAGAAATTGCCACAACATTTTGGTCATGTTGTTTCTGTTGAACTCAAGTCAAGAACTTATGAACAAAAATACATGGTTTCTTTGCTTTTTTTTTTTTTTTTTGCAATGAAATACTTAGTATGAAATGCATGTTTTACTTCCATGGCTGTTCATTAACACCAAATCTTTTAACCACTGATTAATTCACTGCTGCCTACACTGACAGATAGCAAGCCTGACACACAGAGCTTCGTTTCCGTGTGGTTTAATACATGGCAACTGAAAAGCCTGTACTCAGTCCAAGTAGTTCAGTGTGAAATCAGGACAACTATTTTTCTACAAATGCAGAATCCATTGCTGAAACTTTTGGGCAGTATTATTGCTCAGATATCAGAGAAGGTATTTAGATAGAACACACTTTTACCAGCAAAACCATATGTTCCTACAACTTTATGTTATAAGAAAAGGTCAGCTGTATTTTAAAAGTAAAAATGCAAAAAAACTTGAAGACAAAGAAGTGGACAAACTTTAAGCTAAGGACTTAAAGCTGAAGTTTCAATTTCCTTCTGTTAACTGTAGTAAATACTGAGCAAAGGAAGTCGATAGATCCAGAACATCTAGACAGGGCAAAGCAGTAGCGTAAATGGCACACTGAAAATATGAGAGGAGTCTGAGATAGGATGAGCAGCCTCAAAGGACAACAGCTGGATTTTCAACAGCAGAAACAGACCTCAGTGCTGCCTCAGAAACCAGACAGGCAAGAGCAGTGCCATGTTTAATTAAAAGCTAATTGAAAAATCCTACTGATAACCATAAATATCGTGTTGATTTGATAGGACAGGTCACAGTCCTTTCAGTTTAAGACCATGACATGAGCTGCAGATGTTCGCAGGAACAATTACAGAAGTATTGCTGGTAAAAACCAAAATGAAACCCACACTCGAAGCTGTTCTATAAAGTAGCTATGCTTAAAAGAGGCAAGCATAACAGCTCACTTAAACCACCAATTACTCATAAATGCTTCCCCTGTGCAATGATGAGAATATAATTATACCTTTTGCTATATTTTGTAGAGAGCTTATTTGTCTTTTTAATTTATGACAAAGATTTTCTCAATTTCAGGTAAACTATAAGGCATAAAAATAAAAATCTAAAAATTCCACATGACTCTTAGGCCTCCCCTTGGGAAGGAAATGAGGAGTAAATTCTCACTAGCAGATCATGCTCAGTGTCTTGATAGCCTTCTGGGGAAGTATTTTTAAATATGAGTTTCATTACCGAACTGCAAGGAGAAGGTAATCCTAGTGAAGGTTTTACTTATGCAAGAGCTTTGCACTGTCTGTCTGTGTATATGTGTATATATAAATGTAAACGTCCTGATATTTTAAAGCAGGTCCTCTCCATCCCTTCTCAGAAATGTCGAGAACGTTCACTGAATTTAAAATTCTCTTTATGGTGAAGAAACACCAAAATACCTGAGAGACCCGTTAGAATATCACACACAAGGATTCACACGATCCCCACCAACTTCTACAGCAGAAAACTGAGTCAGACAGAGGAGGGGCAGCTACTCCTGAGGACAGGAAAGTAATGAAAAAGTTAATTTCTACATTGGCAAAATGCAACAAAAATAACCATTGTGCCAAATTATTTGGAAGTGTGGAAACACAATTGTTCCAGCAACTGTTATTTAATCTCATACAGTTCCAGCTGAGGATGTATTCTAACAGTTTTTGAAGAGGGTTGGCAACATTGAAGGATACAGAACTTCAAAGTTCTCCAATTCACCAAAAGGTGATTGCAATCTGTAACCAGAAATAAATGAGCAGTTAAAACTGAGAACTATTTTGAAGCTAATAAAAGCCATAATAATAGCAGTAAAATAGGTCCAAAAATTCTGTCAAGGAAAACAAAAGAGAAAATAATTTTTCCCTGTTGCTTGATTTTGTTTATTCATAGCTTTAGGCTTGGTGTCCCTAAGTTGTGTCTGCACCCATCAGATCTAGAACCTTGCTTTTAAATGAGACCTGAGATCTTGATGTATTAAGCTGAGACTAGAAGCAAATATACTCAACACTTCAATTCATGACAAAATCTATCAGTGAGTCACTGACAGTGCTCATGTCAAAAGTCAACCCAGGTAACATTTAAAACCCCACAGGATTTCATAAAATCCAACAGGACCCAACTTTGAATCACAGTTATTGTGATATCTAATCTGAGGCCTGATTATCTCATTATTCCGTGCTTCACATTTATTGCTCAAAAAATAGTAAAACATACCTTTGTCCACAATATACTGCTGTATGCAAGTACCGTAAGTGTTTCCTTTAGAGTGCAATACTAAAATACATTATAATACCCTTGGGACATAAATCTCTAATGGAGAAACCTACTAAGATTAAACAAAAGCCTGTAAAGGGCAGCAAGAAGTAGACTTTATTACATTTTTAGACAAATCAAGGAGTTAGTGTTAAGAGAGCAGACCTGTTCTTCCCAGTCTAGTGAAAAGAACATTATTAGCTCATACTCTCAGTTTTAAGGCATCCTGTGAGACATTCCACCTCTAAAGATGAACAATTACCAAAAGGGATTAATTTGCCACTCAAAATGGTCTCATTCTTTTCATATTGTTCAGAATGCTTTATTAAACACTATTAAAGGAAATGAGACTATTTTAATGATTAAAATTAGTAGCCTACATTAAAATAATTTACATTTTGTTATTAAAAAATCCTAGAATGACAGAAATTGTCTGAACTGGGAGATACTCCCTTTCTACAGTGAATCTTGAAAAGGAATAAGCTAATTTTATCACACAATCTTTCTGCAGATGTTTATTTTTGTCCACGAATCAATGTGTTACAGGCCTTAATTGTGACCCTCCACTTAAGGATGTGGTAGAATTGATTAACAGGTTATCAAGGGACAAGACCTTTCTTTCTCATCTGCTCTCAGATTTTCTATGGGTGAAGTCCTGGCTATGACTGAATAGGAGAATGTGATATGCAGACAAATTATATTCCAGTATATATCCTGTGAGCTTCTAATAAACATCACACACAGGACAGGGCAACATTTTTTTCTTGAGTTGTTTAGCTAAAGCATATAATTTTATTTTAGTCAGGACACATTTAGTCACAAGACCAAAAAGTATTTTTCAGTTAATTAAAAAAAAAAGCTCAGTACTTAAATGAAATTCACAAAACAGGGATGCTATTCATCATCATGTTCTCTATAGTCAAAATTTAATTTCCAACAGAACATCTGTCTTCCAAAAATTCCCCTTTGCTCAAGTTGCAGATAAATGCATTCAAAAGCACACACCCAGTTAGACCCCCTCATCCTGGGAGCAGCCAGATACTTTTACCTGCAGCGTGGCATCAGCTTCTAAACAGACGAAATTTCAAGATTCATCACCCATATTTAAAAAGGGAAGGAATAGGGAAAAAAAAAAATAGAGCCAGCCTCTCTAATTCTCCTCTTGGGCCATCTATTTCCTTAGACAGTGACCCCTAGTCAATGGGAAAACTGGAGGACATGCTCAAGCAGCACAGATTTGTTCCCACAGTTCCAGATGGAAGTCCACAGTAACAACTTCGTTTGTAAGACCCTGATGACTTCTCATCAGACCTAAAAATTTTTGCCAAATAGGTATGGGATGCTATTGATGATCTTACAGAAACCTAAAATGTCAAGTTATTCATGGGTCTAGGTCTTCAAAGAGACAAGAGCAGTTGTTGGTTGTTGTAAAGTTGTTTATTGTAGAAGTATGTACATTATGTCTGGGGCTAAGTTTTTGAACTTTCAACCAGGCCTGAACCTTACATTAGATTCTAGGACTTTTTACTCTCTTAAGGCACTTAAAGCACATTCTTATTTACTTAAAACTAAGATTTACACTTCTATTTCATATCTATGTAACTTAATAATATTTCTACTTACTTTAAACTAAAGCTTACACTTCATGTCTGTGTCGCTTAATATATTTTAATTTCTCTAAAGGCTTTAATTCAATCCCTGCATTCTTTTCTCTCTCTGAGGGACTCAGAGAGGCTTCTGTTTTACACACTCCAACACTAAAAGAGTAATGATTGCCTTGATAGAGGCACTTCATATTTTGGGTTTGTTCTGTCATTCGAGATAGAGAGGAACCCTCAGAAAACGACATGAGTTTATCAAAGCCAGTATAATTTTATTTTACTCCGGACTTTAATTTGAAACTCTGCATAAAAATATATTATGAAGATGAAACCTAAATCAGTGCTTCCTGCCAAACACACAAAAAACAGCGCAGTGGGAAGTATTTCCAGCTGCACTACAGTTTTGCCGGAATGTATCCATCCTGAGAGCTTGCCGCACCACAAACTGCTTTAGTTGGAGAACTTCATTCACAGAAAGTCTTTAAAACATGTTGCCTTGATACCTTTTGCTTCCTCTTTCCTTCCACTATTTCTCCTGTTCCCACCAAGACCCGGAGTCACCCCTGCCCTTGGACATGTCCCAGGTTTGGTAGTCAGTGAGCCACTCTTGTCACATTTCTACCTTGGCTTTCAAACACAGCAAACTCACAAGTGGCAGCACATTAGAACTGAAAATTTATAGGTCCAAGAAATTATAGTTTAAGTTGCTACTCATCAACATAATTGGATGTTAATAATAGGGTGTACAATGCTGGCATGCGTATCAGGTACACATACCATATATCTATTAAGTATAATTCATTCCACTGAAGTTCTAATAAGGGCTGCTTAATTCCAGCTTAAATCAAATGTCAAAGGTACCAGAAACCCAAGCAAAGACTGTTCTTCAGAGGTGGAATTATTTGTATAAGTCAGACAGAGATTTTTTAGTGCTGAATATCATTATACTTGGCTTTATCTCTGCTGACATACCTTCTCTTCCCTGTTTGCATTTATTTTTCTTAAAACTCGCAACTGAAAATAAATGGAATTCAATGTTATGTTCTGACTGCTTGTTCCAGTGATGGTTCTTCATTGTACAATTAACTTTAATGGATATATAACTTATGTTTTAAGGCAGATGGGGAAAAAGGTAATCTGGAGATTTTCAAGCATACTTTTGAGATATTTTTGAGCTACATATTATGTGAGCTTTTTGGCTGCCTATGAACAAGCAGATACACAATTTTGAGCCATTATGCTAAATGCCATGATCCTACTAAGCACTCCTTTGACAGAAAGTTCTGCCATTGGCACAAGAATAAAAAAGTAAGGGAAACTAATAACAGCTCATAATATTTGCTGATCTCTAACTGTCATTCACCATCACTGCCAGTCACAATCTCAATGTAAACTGGTACAAAGTCATACTCTTTAAAAGGAATTTAATTTATTATCACAGAATTACTGCATCCTATGCTCTTGAGAAGATCATTCCAACCCTTTACTTTGGCACATCCTACACAGAAAATAGAACCGGATATGGTAAGACACAGAAGCACCAAGAAAGACCCAAAATATAGCAACATTTACATCACCTGCTTTGAAGGACAAGGTTTGCATCTTTGGTGGTAAAGTTAGCACATTCAGATGACATTATCTTCACAAAACCTTGGCTTCAAACACTGATTTATTTCATAAATTTGGAAACTTATCTTCTGAATGAGCAAATTTAGTATACTCCCTTTCCACCATCAATTTCTCATGTAGCATGACCAGCCAAAATGACCAAAATGGCTGCTTAGAAGTAGCAATATACACTAAAATAATAAAAAAACCCAAAGGTAAGCATATCTATTCCTGTTAAAAACCCAGTAAATATTTGAAGCATCTCCAAAAAAAATCCCTTTTATATAGCTACTCAGACTTAATTTTGCTCTGAGAGAAATATGCCCACTGTACAACCAAGAGGATGATTACACAGCAGGGCACTCCTCTGAGAAATTAAGTCAGATTTTGAAAGAAACACCAAAACACTGTGTAAGAACTACAATAAAAGCCTCTAATCCCACCCTGAATTTTCTGTGTCTTAATCTGAACAGCCATTCCAAAGCAGAGTAAAGTCATACAGACTAAAATGTTTACTTGCCAGTGAGGGAGCAAAAGAATCCCTCCATTTCCTTGTCTTCCATTCCTGAGTGATAAATCACAGCTCTACTGGGCATGTCAAATCACAACTTTATCCTTCCCATATAGACAACCACTTCATGTCCTTTTCCAACAACTCTGTGCTCTACAAGTATAACACACTTCTCTGTTTCAACCAATCTCACTGCCTTCCCAGTGGAAGCCATAAAGATTGCCCCAACATGTATTGGGTTGTGGAGCTTGCTACTACCCTTTTCCAGCAGCCTGTGCACCTGATGGCTTGTATGTTGTTTCCAAAGTAGGATAAGTTTGTCATATTTAAAAGTGATCAGCTCTAACTTCATAGCTTTTCTGTGTCATTGTCCTTAAATCACCATGAGTTTAACAAAGCTTCCACTAGAAACCTGACACAGGACAAATTCTCTTATATATTATTTGAAGAAAACATTGAAATTTAATATAATGGTTTTTATAATAGGCATAAGATGGATTTAGCAAAACCTTTTTCATTGATAAGCAAATAATAGTCACATAAAGTATCTCTAATGTTTTTTGATCAGTTTTTCTCATTTATTTTTAAAAAGCTGGATTTCTATTCTACTTTATTAAAATCAGACCATTACATAAATACACACTGTTACATGAATAATTCCTGCATGTTAGCATTTGTAAGTCATGTCATTGTGTTCACAGAGATGCAAGACTACAAGGTCTGCATTTTGGCATGTAATTTGTCTTGGGGAAAACTGATACAAAAGCTGATGAAAAATTATGCCCATTTTGCAATCACAGTAGTTGTAAATACACACTGAGTAATCCTAGCAGGAGTTTAACAGACCCAAGGAACAAGCCAAGGAACATGAAAAATGGCATCTTGGTAACTCTATGTGGCATCTTTGTAATTAAATGCCACACTGATTAGAAGTCTAAACCATCAATTAAAAATAAATGAACTTCCTGTAAAAAAGCAAGAGGGGATCTGACAGTCTTGGGGAATGTGTGCTTTTTCATCAATATGAATTTTGACAGCTGTTGCACAGTAGTTAACTATCATTATATTCACGGAGCAAAGCGATTCTTCTAACGGCTGAGACTCCACTGCTAGCAATGTGGCACCAATCATCTGATACACAGCTTTTCCTTGAAGGCTCTACACACTTTATGTACTCCAGATTCTTTTAAAGAAACCCTGAAAACTGTTTGTACAGCCTGCAACATCTCTACAATTGCTTTCATGCATACATTAGATTTTTTTTTCCCCTTCTGGTAATCCTACAGTTTACAAATCTGGAAAATCCTGCTGATTCTCGGCATTACACATGAGGTTTTAGATCTCGCTCCAAAACCAGCACTTAAACTTTTTCCAGCCATTTCTGTGTGTCAGAGTCTTCTGTAATCAATCACGTTTTATAAAGCAGAGACAAAAAAATAATCAGTAAGTCTTTAAGGTTCTAATCATCTAATCAATATCAGTGTACCAAGTGCTGGGAAAGCTCAGGGGTTTTTGGTTTGGTTCATTTGGTTTTGTGGGGTTTTTTTCTGCTTTGTTTTTTCTTTCTTTTTTTAATAAATAAGTTGCTAAAGAAGTTCAAACGAACAAATAAAATATGCATAATGCATGAGAGGTTTTCCAAGTAGCAGTAAGAAACAGGCTTTATGACAGGCAATCCAATGGCACCATAGCACTGTACCTTAGGTAGAAGAGAATTTCATGTTGAGAACACACCTAGAATCCAGGATATGCTGTTAGGAAAAAATAAACTGCACTGCAAACATGCCAGGCCTGTCATCTCATGATTACTCTTCCTTCATCCAGGAAGCAAAAAAAAAAAAAAAAAAAAAAAAAAAAAAAAAACACAAAACCA